>SPJY01012959.1:595882-623141 GCA_005191435.1 Raddia distichophylla
GATAGCCGAACCGGGCTTTTTGGCATCTTGGGCTTCCATACGGGCTGTTCTTTATTCGCCGAGGCATCATGAGTTTTGGACTTGTTGCGCCGCTTCTTCGGAGAAGGCTTGAAAGGCTGGGCTTTAGGGTTAAGGCCTCCCGGCGACGACGATGGAGCAGCGCCCGGCGACGACGATGGAGCAGCGTCGGTCGTCGTTGTAGCGGTCCGAGAGGAAGGAGGGGGAGCGGTCACACTGATCGTATCCATGCTGGTGATGTCCTCATCATCTTGTGTTATCGTCCCGCTTCGCAAACCCTCAATAGGTCGCAAACCGCCTTGTGTCAACCGCCCTGCCTCGTCGGCCATCAATCTTGTCATCCCAAACTCCTATTGTTACTCGCTTCCCTCAAAAACAAAAAAAACAACCTGTGTGATTCTGCATAAGTTAACCAGAGGTTTGCTACTGCTGGTTATATAGTCCCTTTTTGGGTAGTTCCCTGCTATGCAAACCTGTGGGCAAGTTGGCTGGTATGTGGGCAGCATGTGTCTTCTATGGCTGCCCTTGTGTGGCTGTGTATGCTGCCCTTACTTGGCTGTTTGCTGCTCTAATTTCTGCTGTTTGGTGCTGATCTATGTGGCTGTGTATGGTGTTTTTAAGGGCTGCTGCCATGATACACTGCTCTAGGCTCCCCCTTTTACTGCTGGGCAGATGCTAGTTGGAACGCGGTTCTAGAAGATCAGGTTTGTATTAATCGTCGAGTGATGAGAACGTAGCAATGAGGGAGACCGGCTGGTCCCGGACGACTTGGTGTCCCGATGACTAACTTGCTACCGGAAATTCTGACGGCCTACCAATTTCATTTCATAATACTTGAATTTTAGTTGGCAAATTATGTTGTTCATAACTTTATTAATTATTCATATTGTAATTAATCCACACTCTGGTTCTTTACAGGTCAACGTGTGACAGGCGGAGTGGTGCAATGGTATGATGAGGATCGTATAACTTCGTATAATGTATGCTATACGAAGTTATTACGCGATCACACATTTTAATTGGTGTTTATTTGACTTCAACAGATAGCTATTGAATAATAAAGAAAAAATTATTCCTTGGAATTTTATTTTTGTCAGCTGGGGGTTTAATATGACTTTTAATTGCAAATGACTTCCTTGTGTGATTTGATATGTGTTTATTATGTCGATATGTTTCATCCTCCCCACCTTAAAAAGGATCTTGTCCCTGAAATCACCTTCTTGAATAGTGATGGGTGTTGCTCCAGTAAATCATCTTCCCGCTCCCACGTAGCTTCTCTAGCTGGGTGATTTTTCCATTACACTTTGCAGTAGCGGATGGATTTATTCCGTAACTTCTTTTCTTCTGTAACCAATATTTTTAAAGGCAACTCTTCATATGTAAGATCCGGTTGTAGAGGAATGTCCAACTCTGGAAGTTGATGTGATTCTTCTTGGAGGCACTTTCGAAGTTGGGAGATGTGGAAAACATTATGAATTTGCAGACGGTATGCAGACGGTCCCTTGTGTTCCACTATACGGAACGGTCCCACATAGCGAGGACTCAACTTTCCTTTGATACCGAAACGACGGGCTTCTTTGATCGGGGATACTCTTAAATATACATAATCACCTTCTTGAAATTTAAGATCCCTTCAATGTTTATCTGCGTAGCTCTTTTGCCTACTCTGAGCAATGCGAAGCCTCTCTTGAATAAGCTTCACCTTCTCTTCATTTTGTCGGATGGTATCTGGCCCTAGTAGAGATTTTTCACCATTCTCATACCAACAGATTGGTGACCGACATTTCCTTCCATATAGAGCTTCGTAAGGGGCCATTTGGATGCTTGATTGATAACTATTATTATAAGCAAATTCTGCTAAAGAAAGATGCTTGTCCCATGTGCTTCCAAAATTCAATGCACATCCTCTTAGCATGTCCTCTAAAATTTGGTTTACCCGATCGGTTTGTCCTTCAATTTGTGGGTGATAGTCTGTACTAAAATTTAATCTGGTCCCAAGGGCGGTCTGGAGACTTTTCCAAAACTTGGAAGTGAACACCGAACCACGATCATATGTGATGGTTTTTGGAACCCCATGTAGGGCGACAATCCGATCTATATGAAGATCAGCTAATTTAGGAATGGAATATTTTTGGCTAACCACGATAAAGTGAGCGGATTTTGTTAATCTATCCATTATTACCCAGATCGCATCCTTTTTAGTCTCTGTTAATGGTAATCCGGTGATAAAATCCAAACATATATCCTCCCACTTTCGGTCAGGGGTTTTTAGTGGCTGGAATAATCCGGCAGGACTTTGGTGTTCAGCTTTTACCTTCAGGCAAGTATCATGTTTACTAACATACTCTGCGATATCTCTCTTCATACCTCGCCACCAGAAGGTTCCTTTGATATCTTTATACATTTTCGTGCTACCCGGGTGCATGAAATATAAGGTATCTTCTTTTAGAATTATGGCTCGGATTTCAGGAACATCTGGAACACATATTCTGTTATGGAGCCTAAGGGTATTGCCCTCACGTAACTCAAATTCGGATAGCTCTCCAGACTTAATTCCCTTAGTTTCCTCTAAAATGAAGGCATCAGTGGCTTGGGTTTCGTTTAGTTGATCAATTAGTTCGGGTTGAACAGAGATGGTAGCGAGAAGGGATATATCTGCAGGAAGGATTAACTGGATATCCATCATTCGAAGCTCACGGATTAACCTAGGGTTAATATCTTTCAGAGATACGTGATTGCAATATGATTTGCGACTAAGGGCGTCTGCTACTACGTTAGCCTTACCCGGATGATAATTGATGGTCAGATCATAATGTTTCAGTAATTCTAACCACCTTCTTTGCCTCATATTTATTTCTTTTTGAGTGAATATGTACTTGAGACTGTTATGATCACTGTAGATAGTGCACTTGGATCCAAATAGATAATGCCTCCATATTTTTCGGGCAAAGGCAACAGCACCCAATTTGAGATCGTGAGTCGGATAGTTGGTTTCATGTGGTCTTAATTGCCTTGATGCGTAGGCTACAACCTTGTCGTTTTGCATCAACACACACCCTTGTCGGTGCACTGTGCACCGGGGTACCCACGCCAAGGAAGAGCAGGACATGTGGCAGCTCGGCGTAGAGCGTGCGATCAGACCCCCATGCCGAACCAGAGCAGGACGCGTGGCAACTCGATGTAGAGCGGGCGATCAAACCCCCACGCTGAGCCAGAGCAGGACGCGTGGCAGCTCGGCGTAGAGTGGGCGACCAGACCCCACGCCGAGGAAGAGCAGGACGCGTGGCGGCTCGGAGTAGAGCGGGCGATCAGACCCCCACGCTGAGGAAGAGCAGTACGCGTGGCACCTCGCTAAGCAGGCGGGCACCAGCCCCACTCAGCGGGCGTCCGCGTGAAAGGAGGAGGAAGCTTCCCGGTTAAGGCCTCCCCAATGTTCAGTGTATTAGCGGCATTAAATGCAAGGATTTAGGCGTGCGAGACCGAGAGAGATGATTGCCTGCACTGCAGTCCTGTCCGGCGCACTGTAGCGGTCATTCCCTCACTGTGCGATGGCAGAGCAAAGCGGCGCCTGTGTCCGGCCCAGCGATCGGAGGAAGCTATTAAAGATATTGACGTCAGCATGGGCTAGTGGGGGGTGCCGTGACCAGAGTCTCACCGATGGAATCTCTCTCTCTCTCTCTCTCTCTCTCTCTCTCTCTCTCTCTCTCTCTCCCCTCTCCCTCTGACCAACTGTCCGCCCCTTTCAGTATAAAAGCGAGCTGGGCGGAGGAAGAATGGGGCTGGTTCTAAGTTTTTCTGCACACACACACTGTTGTACAAGCTCTCAAGAAGGAGCGTTTCAAACTCCAAAAAATACCACCCTTGCAGGAGTAGGACTATTACCCGCATAGGGGGTCCGAACCTAGGTAAATTGGTGTCTCCCTGCGAGCGTGAGTTCGAGCGAGCAAGCGGCGAAAATTCCCCTGACCGAACTACAAATCTCCCCACGAGACAAATCTGTCTGGTTTAGAACACCGACAACCCTAAACCAGATTTGGATGCATCGCAGTATACCACATACTCAAGTTCATCTTCGGGTTGTACTAGAATGGTTGCTTTGGTTAATAGATGTTTCAACTTCTAGAAACTATTTTCACAGGTATAAATGTACTTTTGCTCCTTTCGCAACAGCTTTGTGAGTGGAGATGCTATTTGGGAAAAGCCTTTAATGAATCTACGGTAATAACCGGCCAATCCTAGAAAACTTCTAATTTGAGATGGACTCATTGGTTTCTCCCATGATTTAATGGACTCGATTTTTTTCGGATCTACCTCCACTCCTTTACCCGAGATAATATGGCCTAGAAAGGATACTTGGTTAAGCCAAAATTCACGTTTGTTGAATTTGGCATAGAGCTTCTCTTCTCTCAGAATTTGCAGGACTATCCTTAAGTGTTGCTCATGCTCCTCCTTATTTTTGGAAAATACCAGAATACCATCGATGAACACGATAACAAATTTATCTAGGAATTTCATGAAGAGCTTATTCATTACGTTCATGAATACGGCTGGGGCATTGGTAAGGCCAAAAGATACCACGGTATACAATGTCCATATCGGGATACGAAAGCAGTCTTTTCGATATCTTCAAGCTTGATTTTGATCTAATGGTATCCAGACCTAAGGTCAATTTTCGAGAACACGCATGCTCCTTTGAGTTGATCGAACGGATCATCTATGCGAGGAAGAGGATATTTATTTTTGATGGTCACTTTATTTAACTCACGATAGTCGGTGCACAACCGTATGCCACCATCCTTTTTGTCCACAAAGAGAACAGGAGCACCCCATGGTGACACACTTTCGCGTATAAAACCTTTACTTTCTAACTGTTCTAGCTGCTTTTTCAGCTCCACTAACTCAGCCAGATTCATCCGGTATGGTCTTTTTGATATGGATGTAGCTCCAGGGATCAAGTCGATGGAGAATTCTACATCTTGAACAGGGGGCATACCCAGAAGTTCGTCAGGAAAGACATTTTGAAACTCACAGACCACCAGAATTTTCGTGATTTCATTAATAGATGCAACTACTAGAGAAGGTGATGAAATTTTATTTTTCTACCGCGGTCCTTGACAAATGGTTCGGGACCAATCCGGAGTTTTTATTGACACCATCTTATGTTCACAATTTAATAGCACACCGTTAGAAGCTAACCAATCCATACCAAGAATTACATCTAGCCCTAGTAATGGTATGGCGTGGAGTCTAGCAGTGTAGGGAATTTCATTGATTAAAATAGTTTGCTGCTTTCTTATGGTGTTTACTTCTATTATTCCAGCAGGTGTGCTAACCCACATTGGTTTACTTAACGGTTCACACTGTAATTTATTTGCATTGGTAAATTCTTTAGAAATGAAGGAATGGGTAGCACCGGGATCAAACAGGACAGTACGAATAGAAGGAAGTATAGGAAAAATACCAGTAACAATGTCGGTTTCTTCTACTAACTGCTCCGTAGCTACACAGTTCAACCTTGCAGTTTTAGGCACGGGTCCACCACGACCTGCTCCCTTGTATGCCGCGGCATTAACTCCACTAACATTCCTTCCGCCGATTGGCGCTCTAGCAGCTTGTTTTTGTTTTGGCGCAGCAACATTTTGCTGGCCCCTAAATGGGCAAGCATTCCGAAGGTGTCCTACTCGTCCACACGCGTAACATACATTTGTGCCCCTAAGACATTGGTGAGTAGCATGCTGACCCCCACACTTGGCGCACCTAATAGGTATCATTGTTGGTCCAGCTTGTGAGGGTTGCGATGATGGAGGAACTCATACTCTTCTGATTGGAGTCCCACCCCGAAAATTTGAAGATGATAGCCTAGCCTGGAAGGTTCTCACCGCGCGTGGATCATACCTTGCCTTCTTTCGGCGCTCCTCACTCAGCTGCGCATTCTCAGTCTAAGATCAAGGCTTTGTTTACCAAATACTGAAACTCAGTGATGGTATGGAGTTTAAGATGCATTTTCATGTATTGGGTCAGACATCCCATGAAGCGATCTATCTTCTTACGTTTAGTATTCACAACATCAGGTGCATAACGGGATAATTCATTGAACTTGTTCAGATAAGCATTAACCTTCCTGCCCTCCTGGGTCAAAGCTCGAAACTCATCCCTCTTAATATCCATCTTATATGTGTGCGACGAAAGTTTACACGAAACTCTTCCCATGTGACTGGGTTCTCCGGAGCTCGATTTTGAGTTAAATTTGCCCACCAGGAGGCAGCTGGTCCTGTTAGCAAATGGGATGCATAACGAACCTTTTATTCATTCGTGCACCCCACCATTATCAACTTCTTGGTCACTTCTTGCAGCATTGGCTAGCAAAAGTAGGTGGGCGAGTTAACTACGCTAGCAAAAGTAGGTGGGTAATTTTGCATAAACTCCCCGAGAGTGACTCCTTGGGCATGCTCCCTATGGGGTCTAGGATGGATGTTATTTATCAGAGCCGTAAGAAGTTGGTTTTGTGTGGCTTGTGTTTCTCGGCGGGATTCCTCCATATAATGAAGGACAACGCCCAACTGATTATCTTGTGGTGCATTTTCAGCCTTGATAGGTTGACCGAACAGTCTCGGTGACGGAGGTGGATTTGCAAACGGATCGTTTAGGTTGATGGGCGGATGGGGATCCTGCTCCTGAACTGGTTGAACATGTGCGCTTTGTTGAACAAGAGTGGTACCCAAACGAAGGAGATCTAGCTCCTAAACTGGTTGGTCATCCATCCCGTGGGGTAATAGAAAAGTTGTTTTGATGAATTTAGCTAAGGCGGTGTAATCGAGCTATCATTAAAGAAAGAGTGGTTTTCCCTACCGATTTATATACTACTAGTTAGCATCTCGGCAAGGTAATTTTGCGGTAATAGGCGCTAAATGCTTAATTTCTTACAGCAAAAGGAGAGATTCCTGAAAATTGAATATAATTTTAATACTGTTTAATACTGCAGCATAAGAGCAGTAGAGATGCGCCTCTCATGCTCACACGTGTGTACCTGCAGAAGAAACACTCCAACACATAAACGAATAAAAGAATAGAAGAAGAAGAACGACAAAACAAATTTGGGACTTCTCGGGCCCAATGACGCTTAGGCCTCGGTGCTGAGAACGCTCAAACCACATGTTCAAGCGTGCCACGGATGTAACGATCCGAGAGAAAATCTTCATGTCCTCCTAACTAATCGATATAGTCCTAAATCCTTAAATATAATAATTTACACCCAATCACACCACATGAATGTAAATGCAAAATTCTTACATACTGCAATAATAATTTCTTGTAAACATTGCTAGAAATCACCAAATGTTACAATTTTAGTGTTAAACTCTAAGCTGTCGTTAACAATAACCAACGGCAAGACCAATGTTCAGCTTTTAGCATGAAACTAGTTATTGTTTCATTAACACCTAATCAGATGATCTACTTTAATTACTTACTTATGGTGCCAACTATGGTCCTACTTCCTACGGATCCGTACCAAGCATGTCCACCAATCCAAATAATAAAACATACAAGGTACTTAAATAACAGTACGTCGAAATCCAAATGGTGATAAATAAGTTCAACAATACATATTAGGGTGGCGTACCATAAGGGTCACCACATCCAAATAATCCCTCAGGGGATACTAGCAGTTCATCTCTCTGGTACTAAATTGCACGAGGTTCGTACTGAAAATAAGATACAAGAATAGTAGACAAAGCCTACTCTAAACTCTCTGAGGCATCCTCCACTAAACTCTCCAAGCCTAGGTCACGTGATCTCAGAAAGCGATCTAAGGCAGCATTATTAGCTGCAACCTCACATGCCTGTCCGGGGTGCACGCTCATACGAGCACCACGGGTACGGCGGGTCCTATGAGCTACTGACTGTCCCAAGGGGTCCTGAGTAGTCAGTGTGACTAGATCCACAAACCCCTCGCTGGTTGTAGGAAACACAGTGGTGGAATGCACCATGTATGCGGGCTCCAAGTGAGAGTAGTGGGCTGGTACTACTGGCCCATCAGAAGGTATGGCACTGGGCTCCACATAGGTAGGGTGGCTGGAAGTCTCTCCAGCGGGCATGAAGTACTGGAGAGCCTGAGACATAAGTGTCCTATCCTTATCTGCAGAAGTAAAGTGCTGCCTCCAATACCCAGCATAGTAATCAGATAGCTCCATAGCAGAGTCCATGCTATTGATGAGCATGCCATCTGCTATCAGCTTGTTAGAAGCTGTCATGCTGCTGGCGGTGGGAACAGCACCCATGCTAGAATGGGATGGATCAACATGGAGCGACAGTGGGTCTCCAGTGAAAGTGGAGGAAAAAGGAGGTAAAACAGCATAAGCAGTGCCTCTAAGGTAATCTGCAAATCTCACTCGCAGGTCATCTATGGCTATCTTTGCTAGGTTCTCCATGTACAGTGCCAAATCCCCACGGCTGGAGGAGACACTGAGCTCCTGCCCATAGGACCTATTTAGTAGAATGTGCTCCAGAACTACTAGCATCCTTGTCCCCTCTCCACCATGGACGTGCTCCACAAAGTATCTAGACACAGGTGCCCCTAAAGTCTGCATCATCCCGATCAAGAAGGCGGACTGAGCTCCCCCGATCTGATCCAACAGCACTGGAATCCTTGCCATCCTATAGATGTTGTTTAAGGTCAGTATGCCAACAATGCAGATATATCTATGCCATGCAGTTATGCTATGGATGAAGATGAGAGCTAATGCATATGCAGAATGCAACTTATGGCCGTGCTGGTAATTAAAATGTATGATGTTGTGACAAACAATGAAATGATGAGATTTACCATGCATGCATGATGATACAAATGCCAAAAATGATTTCGTAAATATTTTTATCTAAATTATGCATTTAGCAATAACGCTAGTATCTATGCGTGGTTCTCATAACTATTGCTCTGATACCACCTGAGATGACCCTCCCAATTACCACATGCTAATGGCCTCTTCATGCCAAGATCATGAAGTAATTGTGCGGGCTTAGGCTAATACACCCGAATAACATGTCCACTACAAATGCTACTTCGGATGCGAGCCTAAATCAGAGTTATGCAGCAGAACAATAATAAGAGAATCTCAAGCATTTATTACAGCATGATGCCACACAGGGCCAGGGTCTCCAGCTAATACAATTCCCCAAGTTACAATATAAGAGTACTACAAATTCTTACTCGTGCATTACCACTTTATTGAAAGAGAGACTGCTAGTAGTGCATGATAATTTCTATAGGAATTCCTCCAACGTCTCATCGGCCTCCAAAACCCCATCAGTCTCCGAACCACCCGGACCCTCGGCTAGGCCACTCCCTGTAGCCTCATCGTCCACAATGCTATACTCTATCAAGGGATTAAGTAGCAAGGGTGAGTACAAAAGTACTCAGCAAGCAATATTAGCATTGTTTAAAAATTCTAAATAAATAAAGAGAAAACTCTTCTTAGACTGAGCAAACCTACTCCAGTCACTTCTTCTGACTTTACTAGAATAAAATACCTTTTTATTTAAAAGAGTTGTCCAATTTTAATTTAGGAAAATCTACTATCATTCGTATACGAGACGAACTTAGCCTCCGTAATCTCCATTCTAGTAGACTGGCATGAATTATGATTTTACCCTGCACAGGTTTGTACCACTTTACCCATAGTCACCCCAAATAAATTCAGAACTCAGAGCATTTATTCTATTCCAATAAGTTACATCTCCAGCCCGGGCGTAGAACGAGTGATGGTGTTAAACTTTAGACGTACCTTACACACAACCTCGTCCTCCATCACTTGTCCCCATTTCCATTTTACTCATTCCTGACGTCGGCCAATGAGTAACCTCTAGGCATAGTATAGTGCCATCGGTCGGGGACACCATGGGTCCGCTCACCCTGGGTACGCTCTCCCACCCCTCCTAAGTATCTACTTACCCAATGTGGAGAATGTAACCACTGAATAGATAACCTTCTCTGTCCGCTACGCGAGACCAAGGTTGATACAAATTTATACGGCTCTATATCTGAGTGATAGATAAGTGTCCTTATATGATACCTTGTCAAGAGCCTCGCCTTACCTCTATACCTTTCCAGGGCACCCTTCACCCACCATAATATTTCATTATCCTTAATGCAATTAATTTCTAAATAAAACTTTCAATGCAATATATATATGCTAGGGATGCATATGTCAAAAATAAATATATAAGAGCTGAAATACTCTAACATCAAAGAAATGCTTGCCTCCAATTTCAACCCAGTATCCGGTACTGTTCTCCCATTGATCGCTCTCGATCGGATAATTTAGATTAGATAATGAAATATTGTTAATCGATTTTAAGATGTGGTGGAATAGACAACGTACAAAGTAATAAAACAGCTATTTGCCAAATATAGCAAAAACTATTATTGCATGCTGGTCTTAAGTTTTTGATCTATGAAATATTACTATTATTATTGCTTTCATTCTCTGCTTATTTTATTTTATTGTTTTAGTATTTGGGTTTACATAAGCATTTTCAATAAAGGTGAGGAAAATCTTTTGGGCCTCCCTGGCCGGCATAAACCGGCCCACCGCAGCCCAGCCGATGCCTCCACCCTCCCTTTCTTTCAGCCCTAATCCCACTCTCTCTCTCTCTCTCTCTCTCTCTATCTTTTCCCTGCCTCCTTCTCCCCTCTTCTGCTCTCCCGATGGTGGCGGCGCTGGAGCATGGCGGCGCCTTGGAGCGGCGGTTCAGCCAGCCCCTTCCCCTGGCGGCTCCTCCCTTGGCTCCCACCTGGTGCCCAGCTCCCCCTCCTCTTCTTCTTTCCCGGCTGTTGACGTCAAATAAACACCAATTTTATACGTCAACATATTTCGGAATTCCGGCTTTTCGAGGGAAAATCAAGGTTTATATTAGCATTTTATTTATTCTAATAAATTTTCACAAGTTTTGGTGAGTTTTGGGTCTACAGGTGCAAAACAGGACAAACCAGAGTCAGACCGGGCAACAAGCAAGGCCGGCCGACCCACCTAGGCCGGCCGACCTGGTCACGTCACCGATCCAGCTCTGTTTTCTCCCCAGTGGCATAAAAACACAAGAGGAAGACATCTAGACCATCCACTACCGTCGGTTTAATCGAATGGACACGGTTGCTTCACAAAAGAGCATAGGATTCCCTTGGATTCCTTTCTTGCGCAAGTCCATTTGATCCACCGGCTTAAAGGGTTAATCTACACCATCAAGGGAGCATCCAAGACGAAATCCACGGCCGGGAGGTGAAGAAGGCCGGCCGACCGACCCACCTAGGCCGGCCGACCCACTCTTGAGCCCCCTCGGGTTCCCCTTTGGAGGAGGGATAGATGACACGTGTCCCTACACGTGGAGCACCCCGGTTGGCTGCGAAACACTATAAATAGACCCCCTCTCCTCACTTGTACCACAACACACAACACTTTTCCACACTTTCATTCCACTTAGTAGAGTAGCTCTTAGTTAGTAGAAGTTGGGAGTTAGAGTCAAGTCGAGCTGACGCTCGGAGTTCCGGAAGTGTCTTCGGGAATTCGGGCAATAGCTCTTGTACCCTTTCCTAATAGTTTCAATTAGTGAGATTACTTCATTCATTGCTATAGTGTTGATCTTTACTTGAGCTGAGTATATCTGCATAAGTGAGTTGTGTAGATTTACCTTACCGGTAGCTTGTATTCGTCTGGAATCAGTTTAGGTTCTCACTCATATACTGTTAGAGCTAGGCATTGAACCTAGATCAACTTCTTTTAGTACTGAGGAAGATTGATTAGGAATAGTAGCAGACGTGGTGTCTGAGACTAGGACTAACTCGATTTACAACCGGGCCCACGTATATGTGGTAGGTGGTGACAGCCCTATCCATCCGTAGATACTAAGTATCTCGTGTGTAACCCACAGCGTCCGACTTTGGACCAGTAGAGCCAAATCGGAACGATCATAACCATTCGGGATTCCAATTCAGGATAGTGGGTGTTAGTGAGTGTCCGAGCTCCAACTACGAATATCAAGTGGACCACTATTCGAATACCCTAAGCTCGGTTAGTAAACTGAATCACACGACTTTGTGAACTTATTAAACTTGTCTCGTTGTCCTCCCAGCTATCTATCTAGCTAGTGTAGCTTTCTCTTTATTTGTGAATATTTATCGTGTGTGTGTGTGTGTCCCGGTCTATTCATTTATCCTTACCCCCGCTATCTAGACTGGCTGGTATTTTAAATAATTAAGATATAGAGGTTATCTCTTTAAACCCTCGTTCCCTGTGTATTCGATTACTCTAGGAATACTCCTGGTGAAAACTACAAGCGATATCCGTCCACTTGCGGATTAATTTCTTTGAGCGTAAAAATCGCCAACACCGGCCGCCGAGGCTATTGGCAGAGGCGGTAGCTGTGTGGGGGCAGTGGTCCTCCTGGCCGGTAGCAGCCCGGCTGGCTCCCCTTCAGCGAGCTCCGTTTACCCCTCCTTCTTGCTGCGCCCGAGCCAGCAGCTCCTCCTCCCCTTTTGCGCACGTCTGGAGGAGGACGGCGGCGGCCCTAGGGCAGCTCGCCCTGGCCAATGCTCTACTGCCTCCCTTTCCTCTAATCCCTAGTTTCTTTATTTTCCTCCAAATCCTTTACTGTCTTCAACCCTAATCCAAGGAGGAAGACTCTATTTACTTGCATGTTGTTTCAATTGTTCTATGAATATTGGAAATGCACTGATTAGGAAATTTTATGGTTGGGCTGCTCACTGAATCGATATGGCTGCACTTCTTAATAGGCACTGATAGGGGAAGAATTTATTTGGGGCTTTTATATGTTCTGTGTGTTATTGGGGTGATTTGGCTAGTTGTAGATGTATGAAATCGCTGATTGCCGATGTGCCGAATGCGCCAATTGACATGCATGTGCAAAGATGCTTGGTCTTAGCCTCTGGAGGTTGTGCTAGTTACTGCTTTCTTGGTTGCTTAGCTTGATTTGCAATGTGCTTGGGATGCTCAGAAGGTACTTATGGATTATAGATGCTATGCTTTTCTTTGACTGTAAACTCTTGCTATTAATCAAACCTAGGGGCCGATATGGGGCTTTAGCTAGAATGCAAGGGCTGGATGGTCTCGGTTGCAGCTCTAGAAATCGAAATGGCGCCGGGAAGCAGGAGTAGTTTTCTAGGGCTCCCGACGGTAACCACCAAGCATCCTCGTCTAAGCTCTTAGCTGGGGTTCCTAGTTGGGTTTATGCAGCAACAAAATTTGCATGTGCATGTGAACTCGGCGGCAAGCTAATATGGCTACTGGGAAGCTCTGCCATGCTACATTTCCTCTTGTTGGTCTCCAAAAGCAGTGTAGTGGATGTGTACATGTGGATCAATACTGCATGTAGGTTTTACTGCTATATCCAGCTCGATCTGGCCATACATATATGTTTCAAAGCTAGAGGTGACTTGATTTTGGTGATGCATGTGGGCTTTTATAGCTACACTCGATACTATTCTTTTGTGCCTTTGCTAACTTGAAGATGTAATGGTCAGGAGGTGGATTTACTCCTCTAACTGGTTAGAGATGGCTTACTGTTTTGGGGATGTCTAGAAATGGGAGGGTGCAGCCTCCTAGCTCCTGCTCCTCCTTGCTGTTCCACTTTGCTGCTTAAATCACCTCTTCCTCCTCCTCTTCCTCCCGCGGCCTGGTGGCTTGGAGCACAAGCAAGGGCCCTCCCCATTGTCTCTTTCTGCTCCCTCCTTCCTCTACCTTCTACCTATGTTGTGGATGTACTTACCTTGCAGCTGTGTGGTTCTGCAGAAGTTAACCAGAGGCTTGCTACTGCTAGTTACATAGTCCCTTTTTGGGTGGTTTCCTACTGTGCAAATCTATGGGTAAGTTGGCTGGTATGTAGGGAGCATGGGTTTTCAATGGCTGCCCTTGTGTGGCTGTGTATGATGCCCTTACTTGGTTGTTTGCTGCTCTACTTGCTGCTGTTTGATGCTGATCTATGTGCCTGTGCGTGGTGTTTTTAGGGGCTGCTGCTATGATACACTGCTCTAGGCTCCCCCTTTTACTGCTGGGCAGATGCTGGTTGGCACGCGGTTCTAGAAGATCAGGTTTGTATTAATCGCTGAGTGATGAGGATGTAGCAATGAGGGAGACCGGCTGGTCCCGGACGGCCTGGTGTCCCGATGACTAACTTGCTACCGGAAATTCTGACGGCCTACCGATTTCATTTCATAATACTTGAATTTTTGTTGGCGAATTATGTTGTTCATAAATTTATTAATTATTCATATTGTAATTAATCCACACTCTGGTTGTTTGCAGGTCAACGTGTGACAGGCGGAGTGGTGCAACGATATGACGAGGACTCGGACAGAATTAGGCCCCCGAATAGATAGGAAAAGATATGAGGAGAAAAGAAAAGAAGAAAGAAATTTGTAGTATATGAATATATTTACATGTATATGTATTTATAAAAATGTATGCACTTATTATCTCGTAATGTGCTTTGGTTAAGATTATCGTAACGAATGATGTTTGTAGGTGAGACAGCTATTGAATAATAAAGAAAAAATTCATTACTTGGAATTTTATTTTTGTCGGCTGGGGGTTAAATATGACTTTTAACTTCAAATGACTTCCTTGTGCGATTTGCCTTAATGACCTTAAGGGGATTTGCCCGAAGCTATGTACTCATCGCATCCTAATGGAGGCTAACCACAAGCCAACCCGAGAACATTAACAGTGGCCCAGTTGTTCGATGAGAGAATTAGTGAAGAAGGAGGTCCTTAAGCTATTACATGCTGGGATCATTTACCCAAATATTCGATAGTGAGTGGGTGAGCCTAGTTCAAGTCATACCAAAGAAGGGAGGAATCATGGTTGTGCAAAATGAGAAGAATGAGCTGATTCCTCGGCGCACCGTCACAAGTTGGCTTATGTTCGTTGACTATAGAAAACTAAACAAGACCACTAAGAAAGACCATTTCCCCCTTCTATTCATTAACGAAATGCTTGAGTGATTCTCCAGCCATTCCTTCTTCTGCGACCTTGATGGATACTTTGGCTATCTTCAAATTCCTATTCATCCTGATGGCTAGAGTTAAACCACCTTCAACTGCTCGTACGACACTTTCTCTTATCGGCACATGCCTTTGGGTTGTGCGATGCACCAGCATCCTTCCGACAGTGTACGATGGCCATATTCTTTGACATGATCGAACAGATCATGGAGGTGTGTTGGCGATTCTTATGTCTAACAGAATTAATTCGCAAGCGCACAAATATCATAATAGCTTTCACCTAGGAGTATTGCAAGGTATCGATTTCCACGAGGAACGAGAAGTGCTCCAGTCTAGGATCTAGCTTGTCTGGGAGGATAAGGTGGATAATAAGGGCAATGATTGCATATGGGATGAAGATATCAAAGGTCGAGAGGATCTACTGGTCTAGACTCACGTAGCTAAAGGTGCAAATCCAACTTGATACTATAGTTTATCTGTGTCAGAGCTCGGAAGATCTGCTATCACCCGCTATCAATTAAGAACTCCGGATGATTATGGTCATCCCCGATTGGGCTCAACTAATCTAACCCAAACGTGGTGGAATAAACAAGGGCTAATACCACCCGAATAGCATTGCTGCCACCACCTACTATGTACCACACAACCCATGGGTTAGGTGGCAATTATGTAATTCCTAGTGCGGACACCACGTCTACACTAGCAATCACTACTTTACCACAACGTCACTGATAAACCACTTGCAAGAGATGAAATAAATTCTATGTAGAGCAAGTGAGATCCCAACAGATGAACTTAAGTAACAAAATGAATTTATTTTATAAAGCAAAGCAGAGCTGCAGTGTTCCCCAAACAGAAGACCGAACTTCACTTGAATCCAAGTTCTATTCCCGGAGTACACGGTGGATGAGATGCCGATAGCTCCGGCTTCTCCCCGACAATCGACTCTCCTCCCTCCCTATTCTTTAATTATATGAGCAGCGTAATGCTGCTTTCTTGTCATCCCCACTCTTCTCTGTGCTTAGAAGTGAAATGAGAACCTTTATTTATAGTGCAAGGAGGAGTAGAAGCCAAGGCATCGGTTGGAGACGGTTACGAGCGAAGGAGGTGGGCCAACCAGCGTAGGTGGGGCCAACCGGCCTACGCGGACCGTCTTCGTCTTGCACAAGTGAGATTAGCTCCTAGAGATAGTTGGATAACTACCAAGGGCGATTGCGCCTTGGATCCCTTCGGAGCTAGGCTGGCCCAACTGGCCGGTCCCTTGATTCCACCGTCCTTGCTCACCACTGGTCTAGATCAACTCGTAAGGTCGGTTTACTTCATGCCCAACTCAGTTTTGTTTGCTTGACGCAGTTAGAGACCAGTAGGTGGACCATTTGATCCATGTTGAATTCATCTGGTCCCTAGATCAAACCGACTTACACCGACGATGGGATCACCTCTGAGCGTGCTGTTCAGATCATAGGAGAAAACACAGCTCATTTGGTCCCAAAGTGGGGTTGGCCGGTTTGGTGGGTCTGGCCGACCTAGCGTAGGTCGGCTAGGCCCACTTCTGCTCGGTTTTCGCCCAATTTTCTCTGCTAGGTCCTTACAAACACAATCTCACTAATAGTAGTGGAGTTTGTGAATTTGCAACAATTTAACTTGAGTTTCTTTATTTTATGGATATGTTGACGATTGAAACTGCCTGAAATATTGTATAAATTGACCGTCAACAAGGTGTTCATGGATGGCTCCCTTTTGGCCCGCCACTACGAGTTTTCTTCCCTAGTGAACCGACTGATTGTTGCAGCGCTGATCGATGAAAAGGTCGACTACTTCCACAAATGTGACTTTAGACTAGCTTACTCTAACCCTCTCTCCGTAGCAACCTTAACTAGCAATATTTTCTAGATAACTATGATAGGAAATTTTTTTTTATGGCTTACCCTTCTGGCATTAAGAAACGAGCTTGTACGCACATTTGCACGATTAGATCTTGTATTTGGTATGTACTTTTTTCTAACCTTATATTTGATATGAACTCAATTTAAATTGTTTTTAATTTATTATGTAGCTTTCAATCTAAGTTATTATAATTCGGGTTCACAACAATCGATTGTGTAAATATTTCTTTTTCTCTCCGATTAATGTTGGAATTTCTTGAATTTTAAAATTAATGCAGCGGCTTCGTTTAACTCTGCTTTGATATGGGGCCAAGCGGTTGCTTCTCTACTCTTGCTTACCATATACATTGAACAAGTTGGAAGCGGCTCCCCCTTGACCCGCCACTACGAGTTTTCTTTTGCTATTGAAGCGGGCAATTGTTGTGGCGCTTATAGATGACAAGGTCAACTACTTTGACAAGCGTGACATTAGGCTACGCTACCCTAACCCTTCTTTTGTTGTAACCCTAACTACCACTATTTTGCTACATAACCGCGACATAAATTATTTTGTGATGACTTACCCTTTCGGCATTAGGAAACGAGCATGATGTCTGCGAGTTTGTGCTAGTAGATGTCGTGTTTATATGGTCTCTTTTTCTAACCTTGTAATTGTATGAACTCCGTTTAAATTGCTTTTATTTTATTACATACCTTTTGCTTTAAGTAGTTATAATCCGGATTCAATACAATCAATGATGTAGATCCTTCTATGAACTTCATTTAAATTGCTTTTATTTTTTGATCTAAACGGTTATAATTCATATCCACAACAATATACTGTGTACATAATATTTTTCTCTCTGATTAATATGGATCCTTTCTATATTTTTATAAATGTTGTGGTTTCGTTTAACTCTACATTAATATAATCCTAGATAACATGACTTCGTGTACCATTCTAGCCAAAAGAAATATTAAGAATTATGAGCTTCCTTTACAAAACAAGTTCTCTTTCGGTCTCGGGCCCCACATGGCCACACCCTCAATGCAAGTGTCAGGGTCTTTTCTTGTTTGTTTCAACTTAAAGTTGAGTTGAGTTTTATTGTGCCAAATTTATGACTCCTCAAAAGACGTTTTAAATAATTCAAAAAATTATAAAAAATATTCTATGAATTTTAAGGAAAAACTATTGAAAACCACAAAAAATGATTACATAATATTACATCATTTAGCTTATACAAAAAAAACAAATTTTATTTAATTTAATTTAAGCTGAAACAGACAAGTCCTTAAATCCACGGATCACGGACAAACTTATTAAATCTGTTCCATTCTAGCCAAAACGGCCGGAACATTCTGTTCTGTCGTATAAAACAGAACGAAAAGAGATATTTTCAGTACTGGTCAACATTCCAGTTAATATCAGTTCCGGCCGGATTTGCCCATTTCGGCCTACACCTCCTAGTTCAAAATTATGAAGTAACATGAACTTTGAGCTATGTTCGAATATTATGTGAATGATTTATATATGTCAATGTAAATTTTGGTAAGCATATTTATATCTATACTATTTATTTTATTATATTAAAAATACGTAAAGGTACGATGAAATGGACTGGTATCGGAACATGTCATTTCAATAGAAAAACCGGAATGTAATTAACAAGTTTGATCACTGATGGTCCAGAGACTAGCCTCTGGAACTCTGTCCATCTTGGCCTGCGGAGGTGTCTCGCAGTCCAGCCGCTCTCCTACCGGCAACTGCCATCATTCCCGACAAAAATTCAACTTTCAACTAGTTTTCAATCCGCTTCTTTACAATTGAAATTGAAACGAGAACGTATTTTCTTACCATTGTGCGCCAGATATTTTAACCGTATGCAGGCGAGGTATTTTAACAAAGGGCAGAGGATGAGCACCAATATACCATTTCACGATACTCGATTCGATTTCGATCACCCGACAAGAGAGCGCGGTTCCTATACCAACTAATGGAAGAACTCCACGGGGCCCCCGTACCAAATACTATACTCCATGGCAAGTGAGAAAATGCAGCGACTCCAAAAGTTGCAGAAACGGTATGCTTTCCCAGCTATGCTTTGTCTGCCAACCTCCGTCCTACTGGACAACACAAATGGAAACGAACGCTGCTTTTTCTCACGCACCAACGGCGCATGCAGACAAACCAGGAGACCTCTACCAATTCCAAGACAACAAATGCTTTTCTTGCGGCTTATCAATCACTTTGGCCTTGTTAGTTTCAGACGGATGTTGAGTTGCGTTTTACTGTAGCGAATTTATGATCCCTCAAAATACGTTTTAACGAGTTCAAAAGATTATAAAAAAACATTTTTAAAATTTTAAGAACTATTTAAAACCCCACAAGAATTGCCTACAAAACATTACATCATTTGGCTTTATACAAAAATAACAAATTTTCATTTAATTTAATTTAATCTAATCTAATCTAATCTAATCTAATCTAATCTGAAACAAACATTTAATTTAATTTAATTTAATCTGAAACAAACAAGGCCTTTACCTGGCTTTAAAAATGCGCTGATTCACTACCTTTCATCTTACCGTACATGAATGTGTCTTCAGATCAAAAAGCAGGTTTAAAAGTAAAATAGTATGACCCAACATGCAGAGGATTAAAGACTAAACTGATTCATCCATGGCTTCAAATATTGATAGGTAGATAGAACAGGCTGGGCCATCATCCATGGCTGCCTCCCTCACACACAAATAATTAACATGGGAAAGGTAAAACCCTCAAAAGATCATGGATCCATCCATCCATGCACTGCATCCAACACAGGTAACACTACGAAATCTACTAGGCAATATAGAAACGACATGCAGCAGTCAGCGAGTAGGGATGGGGCAAAACGCAACACGGGAGGCGGCAGTGGTGCGATCTGCCTAGTAGTTCTTGTTGGGGCAGTCCCTTGCCATGTGGCCATCCTCGCCGCAGCTGTAGCATCCGCGGCCACCGCCGCCGCCGCCGCCGCCTCCATAGCCTCCACCACCGCCCCTGTAGCTTCCACCGCCGCCGCCACCCTGGCTGCAGTCCCTCGCCATGTGGCCCTCCTCGCCGCATTTGTAGCACCCACGGCCGCCGCCGCCACCGCCACCTCCGTACCCGCCGCCGCCGCCGTAGCCACGGTCGCCACCGCCGCCGTAGCCGCGGTCGCCGCCGCCGCCATAGCCGCCGCCGCCGCCGTAGCCTCCGCCGCCGCCGCCGTAGCGGCCGCCGCGGTCGCCGTCGGCGGGGCGGGGGCCGCCGGAGAGAGCCCCGCCGCCCGGGGCGGTGACGTCAGTGGCCTTGGTGCGGCCGTCGTCACCCTGGATGACGGCGAACTCGACGGTGTCGCCCTCGTTGAGGCTGCGGTAGCCGTCGGACTTGATGGCCGACTGGTGCACGAAGAGGTCCTCGCTGCCGTCGTCGGGGGAGATGAAGCCGAACCCCTTGCTGGTGTTGAACCACTTCACCGTCCCCTTCACCCGATCCGACATCTTGCGCCGCCGCCGCCGAACCCCTACACCAAACCCTAGATCGAGGAAGAGGAAGCCGACGAGGAGAGGGAGCGGGGAGGAGATGGAATGGGCCGTAAGAGGCGACGGGGACCGCCACTTTATATCGGCCCGGTGCGGGGTCGCAGAGAATCCGAGGAGCCCCTCGCGGAAAGAAAATAGGGAATGAAACGAATTCTCCGCCCCGACCCATCTCACCGACGCATGGGCCGCCGCGGTGGTAATAGACGCGGGCCCGAGCGGTCAGCGAGAAGCAGCAACAGGATCCGGTGCCTTAATTGCAGGGAGAAATATCTGGGGGGTGGTGGGGCAGACGTGAGGAGAGAGCAGAGAGGCGAGGGGTGAGCCGGTGAGGGGAGGATCACGTGGTGGGAGTGGGGCCCGGGAGCGGGCGACCCGGTCAAAGAGGCGGTCAAGGGAGGGGAGGGGAGCAGTCAAAGTACGCAGGGAAGCTGGCGAATCAGGTGCGTCTGGCTCTGCCCGGTCACACTGTGCTGTCCCTTCCGCGGCGTGGCGTGGGTGGGTGCGGGTGCGCTCGCTTCGCCTGCCGCGAGCCACCTGCCCTTTGTTGCCGCGCCGGCCGGCCCTTCCGGTTCTGGCCTCCCTTTCTTCTTTAACGCGCTCCTCCTCTCTTTTTCTGGGGCTTTTCACGGGGGATGGAAAAGGGGATGGCTTTTGGAGTTTTGGACGGGCTCGCCACCTGCAAAAGCTGAGGGGTTTCGGTTTTTTTACTCTCGGGATTGGGAGTGATAAATGGCAGTGGCCCTTGTGTTCGGTTCTTCCGCGGTGGTTTTCACGAACATACACGTTGGCACGGATCTTCTCGGCTTTGAATTTACCGAAAGTTTTAATTAAAAGTTGTGATTCCTGAGTGTGTGTGGGTGGGGGGATTTAGAGAGTTTTAAAAATTATAATTCCATAAAGATAATTGCAATATACTGTACTCCCTCCGGTATAGCGGTATAGGAATAATAGACGTTTAAGCTCTTTGCATGAAGTGCAAAATTAGTAGACGTTTAACCAGGCATTTAATACGAAACAAGCAAGACTCGAACCCTAGACCTATTGAATGCAAAAGGAGGGCTTTAACCAATCGCACTACATGCATGTTGTGATTAGAAGAAGCTACCGCATATTAATAAGGGGTAGTAAACACGTCTTGGTACGCTAAACTTTGCCTAAAACGTCTATTATTTGAAAACTGGAGGGAGTATTATTTAGCTCATACAAATATAACAAATTTTATATTAATTTTATCTAATTTAATCTAAAAAGAATCAGGCCAATCGTATCATAAAAAATAATACCTTCTTTTTTTATTTAAGACATATAGTTTAAATAGTCTTATTTAAAAATGTACAAGTTATATGTGAATTTAATAATGTTTTTCTTTTCTATTCTTGTTTATTACTTCATCTGTGTAATTTTTTTAAGGTGAGCACATATTTTAAGATTTAAATCTTATGATATTAACCAACTATTTAAAAAAATTGGTGGTTTTGTGACTCGCCCCATTTTAAAATAATGCTACTTGTTTGTAACTCGTAATAAGTGAAACTTTTGAGACTTTATCATAAGAACATTTAAAATATTTAGATTCATCACATAATTATCATTAGGCTGTTCTAAGCTCCATGGAGCGTAGGCTCCGTTGACATCCACCCTTGATTTCCGATCAAAAAAATTGTCTATAGTGGTTATTAACGGTTTTTGGTCTTCACGAATACCCGTTAAGCAAATTACAAGGTATTGAATGACCCTAATCATGTCACATGCTTGGCAGTGAAAACCTTTCAAAAACTGGTGTGATTTGTTAGAAAGGAATAATCATGTCCTCCATCTTTCCATCGTTTTTTTTTTGAATTACCCCAAGTCTACATACTTTCAAATATACGCCTTCCTGCACGTGGATTTAGTATTATATACACGATCACGTCATGTTAGGCACTTGGGCGTATTCTGATTGTTTTTGTGAACTACATGGGTCCGGTTATCCTCTAGAATACTCATAAGGAGGCAGATAGGGGACGACACAAGCCGGCTGGATCGGGATAGAGACCACTCGGGTTATGTAAGACTTGATTACCAGGGATGCTTTTGAGGATAGAGTCGAGCTCCATGTAATTAGGAGATTCATACTAGCATATCATGCATCGGTATAACCGAATTTGGTATCATGTACTGAATAGAACCATGTAACCCATCTCCCCTGCACTCTATAAAGGGAAGGGTAGGGCCATAGATCATTATCATTATCACCATCATCTTCGTCATCACAGTACGCATCCCACATCGGATAGCTACATCTACGAATTCACGCAGAAACATAATCTCAGAGCACAGGACTAGGGTATTGCCTCCGTGTTGAGGGCTCGAACTTGTATAAATCCTTGTCTTGTGTTACCATCTGGCTTGGTTCTTGTGCGCATCCTCGTAACAAATTCATTACCGACGGTGACCCCCGATTAGGCACCAATCGACAGTTGGCGCGCCAGGTAGGGGACCGCGTCAAGATCATCGATCAAGCTAGGTGGCTTTCTCAGAATTGTCGTCTGTCGCCCTCATGCCGGGGCAATCGCTACGCTTCAATGCCCTAGACTTCATCACCGACGGCATCGGCAATCTTCATCTCTCCCCTCCTAGAGACATCATCTCGCAAAAAGGTACGCGCGCCCTACCGCGTCCCTTGCCTTTTGGCCTGTAAAACTCGGCACGTGCTTTCGGCAGGATCATCCGTCTCCGCTCCCACTTCGCACCTGTCCTCGACGAATGCGAAGGACTCGGCGGAAGCAACTACTTGGGCACGGACGCCCTCCGGTCCGAAGAAGACTCAACACACCAGATTGGATCTCCCTCTCGTCTTGGAAACCCTGCTGCGACCTTCGTGTAGACTGGTTTCGGAATCAGGATAGGAGGTGACCATGCGGGGGATCGATCTCCTCAACCAGTTGGGCTCATCCAGTCGGATCCGACCACATTCGTGGGTGTCATCAGTGCTGGCCAACCTATTGGACAAAGTGAACAAGTCAGCCTATCCCTCTCTGACTCCCAGTCTGATGAGAGCACGGAGGTCTGTAATTATAATGAGGTCTTCGTCCTCGGCGCGGACGACCACCACTCTGCCTCTCAACCAGTCGGGAACGAGGCAGCCGCCACTGAGGAGGTAGAAGCGGACCCGCATCGGGCAGAAGACCAAGATCGCCTGCGTCAACTTCGTATTCGCGGTCGCAACGTCCAGATCGAGCTTCGCGCGATAAAGCAAAGGGATCAAGATGTCCACACGACTACTCAAACGAATATCGTTGCCTCCAAGACGCTTCTCGATACCATCGTGCCGCAACATCCAGAAGACAGCACACTTGTCCAGACCTTGGCTCTTGCAACTGCCATGGTAGAGATGGCGGCTATTCAGCAGAACGAGGCGCACCCGGCTCCGACAGCTACTGCTCATAGCCGCTCTATGCGCAACCGGAGCAAGGCACGTGCCTCCGCAGCTAGCGGTTCGCATCACTCGGCTAGCCACAACCTTCGCCACGACATAGAAGCCAAAAGGCGGGGGCGCATCGACGGTGAGCGAAATTCTCGCAGCCACCACAGCCGGCACAATGATAATCAAGCCAAGAGCACCGCCAGTCGGCGCGACTATCACCACGAACATCGTCGTCAAGACCCGCGGCAGGAGCATCGCAACAGATCCCTGCGGGGACGTCGGTCACGACCCTTGGAGGGGATTCGAGCGTTCACCCCGGATCTTCGCCGAGTGGTTTGGCCAGATGGCGTTAACCTTAAAGGCATAGACAAGTTCGAGGGCGAGAGAGATCCAAAGAACTGGCTGCAGATCTATGCTTTAGCAGTCAGCGCGGCAGGAGCTGATCAGAACGTGATGGCAAATTACCTGCCAGTCGCTCTGACCCCAACCGCCCAGACCTGGCTCACGGGACTCCTGGAAAACTCTATTGAGTCTTGGGACGACCTCCAGGAGCAGTTCATCGTCAACTTCCAAGGGACCTATGAGAGAACCGCTGGGAGATGGGAGATTGGACAACTACATCGACGGAAGAGCGAGACTCTTTGGGAATTCATCAAGCGCTTCACCAAGAAGAAGAACGAGATTCGGGACGTTTCAGAACAAACCGTCAGCGATGCCTTCTTCGCCGGATGTAAATCCGAGGAGTTGATCAGACAGATGATTCAGGACCCCCCGTGAACTCTCAAAGCCATGTTCACGATGGCAGACAAAGAAGGCAACGCCGAGGAGACCATCATGAATCATCGTGGTGGCCACGGCGGGGGCTTTAAAAAGAAGCCCAACGACGAACAAGACAAACCCAAAGACAAGAAGCGCAAGGGGGACTAGATGGTCGCCAACGTAGAGCGTAATCGGCCTAAGCCCCCAACGACAACGACAACAACAAGGTCATGGAAGCTGTATGTCCCTTTCACCCATGTGGAAAGCATCCTGCCAAAGACTGCCTCATTCTGCAGAAGCTCGCCGACAACTCCAAGCAGTCGGCGGCCAAAGGTGGCCATGGCAAAAAACCAGATGGGGACTACCAAGATACGGAGCGTGAGATCAGCTACATATTCGGGGGCTCTGACGCATATGAGATCAAGGCGATCATGCCAGTCGTCCCCAAATACTTACGTTAGTCGAAGGTACCCATCACCTTCGATCAATCGGACCACCCAGATCGGATTGCCTTCCCCGGGAGGTATCCATTGGTGCTGGATCCGGTCGTTCGAGGGAACAAATTGAAAAGGGTTCTGGTTGATGGCGGTCCTCTTCGCCAAGACCTTGGACCACATAAAGATTCCACGTTCCGAACTACGATAGGGATTGCCTCCTTTCCACGGGGAAATCCCCGGAACGTCTGCAGTACCACTTGGACAAATCTCGTTGCCTGTCATGTTCGGGACCAAGGACAATTATCGGACCGAGAGTCTCAGTTTTGAAGTGACCGATTTCGAGACGGCATACCATGCCATCTTGGGAAGGCCAGGGATCGCTAAATTCATGGCCGTCCCTAATCACACTTACCAGGTCATGAAGATGCCAGGCCCTAACGGGGTGATCACCATCCCTTGCGACGTGAAACGATCTCTAGTCTGCGACAGCGAAAGCTGTGAGATGGCGCAGGCACTTGACACCTCGACCGAGATGGAGAAGATTCGGCGGGAAGTTGCGTCCCTTCTGGAGGAAGGAGATATGCCCGCCAAGAAGCAGGCCAAGACATCCATCCAGGCGGCCGAAGAAACCAACAAGATAGTGCTGGACCCGTCCGATTCGACCAAAACGGTCGTAATTGGGACAGGGCTCGACAACAAATTGGAAGACGCGCTCGTCACTTTCCGCCGGGCAAACTAGGATGTGTTCGTTTGGAAACCTTCGAACATGCCCGGTGTTCCGAGGGAGGTGATCGAGCCAATGAAGCAACGTTTGCGAAGATTTGCACCCGATCAGAAGGACGCCATCCGGGAGAAAAATATCAAATTGCTGGCAGCACGGTTTGTCAAGGAGGTAAACCACCCCGAGTGGTTAGCGAATCTAATCCTAGTGCATTAGAAGAACAAGACATGGCGTATGTGCGTCGACTACACCGACCTCCGCAAAGCTTGTTCTAAGGATCCTTTTGGGCTTCCCCACATCGATCAAGTGGTGGATTCTACCGACGTGTGCGAGCTCTTAAGCTTTCTGGACGCTTATTCAGGCTATCACCTGATCAACTTGAAGGAGGAAGATTGCATCAAGACGTCGTTTATCACGCCATTTGGTTCTTTCTGCTATATCACAATGCCGTTCGGGCTGAAAAACGTTGGCGCACCATATCAGCGCACCATACAGCGGTGTTTTCACACTCAGCTCGGCCGTAACATGGAAGCCTACGTCGATGACGTCGTCATGATGACACGAACGAAACCGGATCTCATAACAGATCTGGCTGAAACATTCGAGAGCCTGTTGGCGATTCTGAAAGGATCGCTATGCCGCCTAGAGAGGGGGTGAATAGGCGAATAAAACGAAATTGCGGAATTAATAAAGTCAATACAGTGACCAGCCCATCGGATGTTCCGATGCAGATCGGATGTTCCGACCTGGTCCAGAGAGCCCCCCGTCGGATGTTCTGATCTGGGTCGGATGTTCCGACGGCCGTCGGATGTTCCGATCCGGGGTGTTCTGGAATTGATCGAAAATCTGTAGAAAAACTGATTTCTCGCAAAACCAAGATTAGATCTATTCAAGAATACTCAGAACAAGCCAATACCAATAGTTTAAACACCAGATCAAGACCAAGACAAAAAACACAGCGATTTTTGTTTACCGATGTTCGGATCTTTGAAGGGAGATCCTACTCACCGTTAGGGAAGGCACAAAGCCCGGATCACCAAGACCCTAATCCCCCTTACCAGCGAAGCACAAAGCACTCACCGGCGATCACTAGTTGAATCCTTTTCCTTGCGGAGGTAGATTCGCACCTTCACAAACTCCGGAGGCACGCCACACAAAGATCGGCGACTCACCGGCGACACCTAGCCGTCTAGGAGCCCTTCAAGCCTCCAAGAGTAACAAATGCGATGAAGAAATTAGATTGCTAAGTGCTCAAGAATAGAAACTCTAATTCACGGAGCACTTGGGTTGCCTTGATCTCTCTAGATCTAGATCTCACAAGATGAACAAGAGAGAGACAAAGGCTAGGGTTTTTAGAGAGATAATGAACAGTACGAATTGGGCGCAAATCAGGTTGTAAACAGTGTCAGCAGCCTTTGGAAGGTATTAGAGGAGGTCTTAAATAGGGATTCTCGAAAAGTAGCCGTTGCAGCAGTTAAT
>SPJY01012959.1:623293-732012 GCA_005191435.1 Raddia distichophylla
CTCAATGAAGAACTAACTCGGAGATGTACTCAAGTGCTCAACAATCAAATCTTGCTTGCTTGGATTCACACTTTCTTCACCAATCTTCTCTCCCACTAGATGAATCACAAAGATTCAATCCTTCTTCCCAACACTCCTCACAAGGGGAATCACTAAGATTTAACCCTAATCCCTTCCCAACTCTTCTTTCAAAGAGGATCACTAAGATCTAGGGTTTAGGAGGTGTGGGAGGCTCAAGAACAAGAGGATAGGTCAATAAACTTGTGATCTAGCCGTTATATGCAAGTGGGGAGAGAGGGGCTTTAAATAGATGGCTTGGAAAACTAGCCGTTGGAGTTCAGAGCTCGCAGACTTCGGACAGTCCGGAGCTTTATTCGAACAGTCCGGTAAATCAGATAAATCAAGACAGAGAGCTTAACTGGAGGGTACCTCGGACAGTCCGAACCTTCGGACAGTCCGGACCGGACAGTCCGTGCCAGATCTCGGACAGTCCGAGACTGCAACACAGCCTCGACTAAAACATGGATAACTTTTTGCTCCGAACTCCGTTTTAGATGATCTTGGGCTCTACGGAAAGCTGACAACAAGGGCTATCTAATCCACAAGGTATCACCACCTAAAACCCAAGTGAGTGATGCATAGATCAAGGGAAATCAAAGCCAACTCCACATCTTTGCACTCTCTAACCCCCACCAAACAATTCTCTTTGTCTCCTCACAAGGATTGATCAATTGAGCACCTGAGACATATCAAAGCCATTCTCCATGGCATCCCCCTTAATAGTACGGCAATCCTTAGACTCAAATGAAAGCAAGATAGTACAAGTCTAGGAAAATCACTTGCCGTCTTCTTTTCTTGATGCCGCCGCAAACTTGAAGCAATGTGCATGATGACCTTCACCAAATGATTGATGATGCCTTCACCTTGCCAACCTTGACTTGGTTCACCTCATGAGACTCTTGTCTTATCGACTCTGACTTGATCATCCCCCGACGATCTTCACGTCAAATCGATCTCGACTTGATCCTCAACTCTTGGTGACACCGTCGTCTTGTTGACTACGGTTTAGCCGTCATCCTCTTGACATACCTTAGTCATCACATACATGCACGGGACCTAATTCTTTCCAAATCACTCATTAAATCCATTAGTCCCGAAAGCTCAATACATATGAATAAGTTTATGATCGTGAGCAATCAAGCACGTCAAGCATTTCATTTAAGGAGACACAATAGGAATAAAAACACTTGACATAATATTGTCTATTAAGTGCATCATGACATATATAATTAATCTATATGCCCTAGAGAGGTGATTGCCAACATGATGAAACAATTAAATCATGGCAAAGAACACAATCTTCACTTAAATGATGCACAAGAAAGGATATACAAGAATTGTATATGTGCGAACAATATTTATAGCAAGAGTGAAGATGTGGACTAAACTATATTAAACTTCGCTAAGTGAGATGCATGAGAATATATACAAACAAGGCATGCATGCACCAATTCTATTTATAACAATATGAAGTTTAATCTAGATAAGATATAGAGCACTTGCACATGAGAAATGCACTAACAAATGTAGATCAAGGATACCGAGATTGCATATCTCAATTAGTCATCCATCCTATTTGCACATATGAGACTAAGGAAAATCTATAATCAAGTGTGTTAGCCTCAACATAAAACATGATCATACCTTTCTAAGATGGAGAGCTTGTCCACTTGTTATATTTGATTCTTCTCTAAATAGATGAGACTAATGTTCAACTTGGCAATAAACACGTTAGTCTCGTAGCAATATAATCAATCACTAAACCAAGCATTGTCATTAAGTGTGTTTGTCATTAATCACCAAAATCACACAAAGTGTACTTTGAACTTACACCGCGTCAAGATCATTGATCAAGCTAGGTGGCTTTCTCAAAATTGCCGTCCGTCACCCTCATGCCGGGGCAATCGCTACGCTTCAGTGCCCTAGACTTCATCGCCGACGGCATCGGCAATCTTCATCTCTCCCCTCCTAGAGACATCATCTCGCAAAAAGGTACGTGCGCCCTACCGCGTCCCTTGCCTTTTGGCCTGTAAAAATCGGTGCGTGCTTTCGGCAAGATCATCCATCTCCGCTCCCACTTCGCACCCGTCCTCGACGAACGCGAAGAAGGACTCGGCGGAAGCAACTACTCGGGCACGGACGCCCACCGGTCCGAAGAAGACTCAACACTCCATATTGGATCTCTCTCCGGTCTTGGAAACCCTGCTTCGACCTTCGTGCAGATTGGTTCCGGAATCAGGATATAGGTGACCATGCGAAGGATCGATCTCCTCAACCAGTCGGGCTCATCCAGTCAGATCCGACCACGTTCGTGGGTGTCATCAATGCTGGCCAACCCATTGGATAAAGTGAACAAGTCAGCCTATCCCTCTCTGACTCCGAGTCTGATGAGAGCACGAAGGTCTGTAATTATAACGAGGTCTTCGTCCTCGGCGCGGACGACCACCACTCTGCCTCTCAACCAGTCGGGAACGAGGCAGCCGCCGCTGAGGCGGTAGAAGTGGACCCGCATCGCGCTGAAGACCATGATCGCTTGCGTCAACTTCGTATTCACGGTCGCAACGTCCAGAACGAGCTCGGCGCAGTAAAGCAAAGGGATCAAGACGTCTACACGACTCCTCAAGCGAATATTGTTGCCTCCATGACGCTTCTCGATACCATCGCGCCGCAACTTCCAGAAGACAGCCCACTTGTCCAGACCTTGGCTCTTGCAACGGCCATGGTAGAGAAGGCGGCTATTCAGCAGAACGAGGCGCACCCGTCTCCGGCCGCTATGGCTCATAGCCGCTCTACGCGCAACCGGAGCAAGGCACGTGCCTCCGCAGCTGGCGGTTCGTATCACTCGGCTGGCCACGACCTTTGCCACGATATAGAAGCCAAAAGACGGGAGCGCATCGACGGTGAGCGAAATTCTCGCAGCCACCGCAGCCGGCGCAATGATAATCAAGCCAACCACCGCCAGCCGGCGCGACCATCACCACGAACATCGTCGTCAAAACCCGTGGCGGGAGCATCGCAACAGATCCTCGCGGGGACGTTGGCCACGACCCTTGGAGGGGATTTGGGTGTTCACCCCGGATCTTCGCCGAGTGGTTTGGCCAGATGGCTTTAACCTTAAAGGCATCGACAAGTTCGAGGGCGAGAGAGATCCAAAGAACTGGCTGCAGATCTATGCTTTAGCAGACAGCGCGGCAGGAGGTGATCAGAACGTGATGGCATATTACCTGCCAGCCGCTCTGACCCCAACCGTCCAGACCTGGCTCACGGGACTCTTGGAAAACTCTATTGAGTCTTGGGACGACCTGCAGGAGCAGTTCATCGCCAATGCCAAGGGACCTATGAGAGACCCGCTGGGAGATGGGAGATTGGACAACTACATCGACGGAAGAGCGAGACTCTCTGGGAATTCATCAAGCGCTTCACCAAGAAGAAGAACGAGATTCGGAACGTTTCAGAACAAACCGCCATTGATGCCTTCTTCGCCGGATGTAAATCCGAGGAGTTGATCAGGCAGATGACTCGGGACCCCCCGTAAACTCTCAAAGCCATGTTCATGATGGCAGACCAAGAAGGCAACGCCGAGGAGATCATCATGAATCACCGCGGCCACGACCGGGGCTCTAAGATGAAGCCCAACGACGAACAAGGCAAACCCAAAGACAAGAAGCGCAAGGAGGGACGAGATGGTCGCCAAAGTAGAGCGCAATCGGCCTAAGCCCCCAATGACAACAACTACAACAAGGTCATGGAAGCGGTATGTCCCTTTCACCCACGTGGAAAGCATCCTGCCAAAGACTGCCTCATTCTGCAGAAGTTCGCCGACAACTCCAAGCAGTCGGCGGCCAAAGGTGGCCACGGCAAAAAACCAGATGGGGACTACCAAGATACGGAGCGTGAGATCAGCTACATATTCGGGGGCTCTGACGTGTATGAGATCAAGGTGATCATGCCATTCGTCCCCAAATACTTACGTTAGTCGGAGGTACCTATCACCTTCGATCGATCGGACCACCCAGATCGGATTGCCTTCCCTGGTAGGTATCTATTGGTGCTGGATTCGGTCGTTCGAGGAAACAAATTGAAAAGGGTTCTGGTTGATGGCGGTCCTCTTTGCCAAGACCTTGGACCAAATGAAGATTCCACGTTTCGAACTACGACAGGGATTGTCTCCTTTCCACGGGGAAATCCTCGGAACATCCGCAATACCACTTGGACAAATCTCGTTACTTGTCATGTTCGGGACCAAGGACAATTATCGGACCGAGAGTCTGAGTTTTGAAGTGGCCGATGTCGAGACGACATACCATGCCATCTTGGGAAGGCCGGGGATCGCTAAATTCATGGCCGTCCCTAATCACACTTACCTCATCATGAAGATGACGGGCCCTAATGGGGTGATCACCATCCCTGGTGACGTGAAACAATCTCTAGTCTGCGACAGCGAAAGCTGTGAGATGGCGCAGGCACTTAACACCTCGACCGTGATGGAGAACATTCGGCGGGAAGTTGCGTCCCTTCAAGAGGAGGGAGACATACCTACCAAGAAGCAGGCCAAGACATCCATCCAGGCGGCCGAAGAAACCAACAAGATAGCGTTGGACCTGTCTGATTCGACCAAAAGGGCTGTAATTGGGACAGGGCTCAACGGCAAATAGGAAGACGCGCTCGTCACTTTCCGCCAGGCAAACCAGGATGTGTTCGTTTGGAAACCTTCGGACATGCCCGGTGTTCCAAGAGAGGTGATCGAGCATTCTTTGCACGTTGACGACAAGACAAAGCCAATCAAGCAACGTCTGCGAAGATTTGCACCAGATCGGAAGGACGCCATCCGGGAGAAAATTATCAAATTGCTGGCAGCACGGTTCGTCAAGGAGGTATACCACCCCAAGTGGTTAGCGAATCCGATCCTGGTGCATTAGAAGAACAAGACATGGCGTATGTGCGTCGACTACACCGACCTTCACAAAGCTTGTCCCAAGGATCCTTTTGGGCTTCCCCGCATCGATCAAGTGGTGGATTCTACCGATGGGTGCGAGCTCTTAAGCTTTCTGGACGCTTATTCAGGCTATCACCTGATCAACCTGAAGAAGGAAGATTGCAATAAAGACGTCGTTTATCACGCCTTTTGGTTCTTTCTGCTATATCACAATGCCGTTCGGGCTGAAAAACGCTGGCGCAACATATCAGCGCACCATACAGCGGTGTTTTCACACTCAGCTCGGCCGCAACATGGAAGCCTACGTCGATGACGTCGTCGTGATGACACGAACGAAACCGGATCTCATAACGGATCTGGCCGAAACATTCGAGAGCCTAAGCGCATATCGGATGAAATTGAATCCCGAGAAGTGTGTTTTTGGGTTCCATCCGATAAATTACTCGAATTCATCATATGTCATCGGGGGATTGAGGCCAACCCAAAAAAGGTCAGCGCCATCATAAAGATGAAGCCCCCGACCAGTCAGAAGGACGTGCAGAAGCTCCCTGGATGCATTGTGGCACTCAGCCGATTCATTTCCCGACTCGGTGAACACGACATGCCCTTCTTTAAGCTTCTACGCCGACAAGATGGCTTTCAGTGGACGGTGGAAGCATAAGAAGCCTTCAAGGACTTTAAAAGATTCCTTACTACGCCACCGGTGTTGGTTCTGCCATGCCCCAGGAGCCCCTCCTACTTTACATCGGCGCCACGACTCATGTAGTCAGCAGTGCATTGGTTGTGGAGAGAGATGAGCATGGTTCTCTTCAGAAGGTACAACGTCTGGTCTACTTCGTCAGCGAAGTATTGGGTGATTTCAAAACAAGGTACCCTCATGTTCAAAAGTTTTTGTATGCCGTGCTGATTACATCACGAAAACTTAAGCATTATTTTCAAGATCATGAAATTTCGGTGGTCACTTCCTTCCTGCTTAGAGAGATACTTCATAATCGGGAAGCCACCGGGAGAATCACAAAGTGGGCAGTTGAGCTTGGAGCCTTTGAAATAAAGTTCAAGCCTCGGCTAGCTATTAAATCTCAAGCACTCGCCGATTTCGTCGTGCAATAGACGAAGGCTCAGACCTCAGCAGCAAAGGAGAATATCGAGTATTGGAGAATTTACTTTGATAGTTCCCTCATGTTCAGTGGCGCGGGGGCTAGGATTTTGCTCATATCTCTGAAGGGCAAGAAGCTATGGTATGTTCTCCAAACTTTATTTCCGGTTAGTAACAACGCCGCCGAGTACGAGGCACTTATCCACGGGCTAGGCGTCGCCATATCGCTCGGCATACGGCGGTTAATGGTGCGAGGGGATTCCCAACTCGTGGTCAATCAAAAGATTGGTCTTGTATCGGTGACAGCATGGCTACTTACTGCCAAGAAGTTAGAAAGCTGGAGGACAAATTCGATGGACTGGAGCTAACACATGTGCTCCGACGAGACAACGAAGCAGATAAGCTAGCGCGGATGGGATCCTGTCGGACACAGGTTCCGACTGGAGTTTTCGTCGAAGAGTTGCACAAGCCTTCTATCAAGCTACCATCCACACCGGAGGAACAGCAAGAAAAGCAAGTAGAATCCGAGGCGGAGGTATTATCAGTCAACCCCGGGTGGACGCAACCATATCTGGACTATCTCCTTCGCGACGAGTTACCAGATGATCGCAGCCTGGCAGAGTGCGTTACACGCCGAAGCAAAAATTACAAGGTAGTCGGGGACGAGCTTTTTCGAAAGAGCAGTTCCGGGCTATTAAAGCGTTGCATATCCGAGTAAGAAGACAGAGATCTATTGCATGATATCCACTTCAGAGAATGCGGACACCACGCGGCGGCAAGCGCCATGATAGGTAAAGCCTATCGATAAGGATTTTTCTGGCCGACCGCTGTCACAGATGTAGAAGATATAGTACGCAGATGCGACGGGTGCCAATTCTTTGCACGGCAAATTCATATGCCGACCCAAGACCAACAAACAATTCCAATCTCGTGGCCTTTCACTGTCTGGAATCTAGACATGGTAGAGCCTCTCAAGCGAGCAGAAGGTGGATTCACTCATCTCTTCGTCGCCATCGATAAATTCACAAAGTGGATTGAAGCCAAGCCGGTTGCTGGTATCACGGCGGCCAAAGTGCGCGAGTTCTTCCGGGACATCGTCGTACATTTCGGCGTGCCTAATCGCATCATCACCGACAACGACGTTCAACTCAAGAGCAGCGAGTTCCAAGATTGAGGCGAGGAGTTAGGCATCAAGATCTGCTACGCCTCTGTGGCCCACCCAAGGAGCAATGGACAGGTTGAGTGTGCCAATGGATTAATCCTACAAGGACTCAAAGCGAGGATTTTCGATCGCCTAAAGCCATATGCCACGCGCTGGGTTAAGGAGTTGCCTTCGGTCCTCTAGGGGCTCAGAACAACCCTGAGTCGTGCGACCGGGCAGACACCCATTTTCCTAATTTACGGCTCAGAAGTGGTCCTCCTGACTTAATTGAAGTTCCAGTCCCCACGGGTAGGCAGTTACAGCGACAATCAGTCGGATGAAGAAAGGCTAGAAGACCTCGATCGGCTTGAGGAAGCCAGGAAAGCAGCAATGTTCCAATCGGCCAAGTACCAACAGGGCCTGCGTCGCTATCATCAGCGCAACATATGGGGCCGTGCGTTCTCCAAGGGAGATCTGGTCCTCCGAAGGAATCAAAAGCACGAGCATAAACTCTCCCCACCCTGGGAAGGCCCGAGGGCTTACCGGCTGAAGCGTGAAGACGGATCTGATGTGCCCAACACCTGGAATATTGAGCAGTTACGTCGTTTTTATTCCTGAGTCCTGTATTCAAGTTTGTAAATTAATTGCTCGTTTGACTTGCTATTCAGCCATACATGACTAAGTAGTAAGTCGGGGGCTACACTAAATATTGTGGGGAGTCACCGCACCCTATCTCATTAATAAAATTGTTTTCTCTTTACATGTGATTATCGAATTCGAGTATTATGAAATTCCTGAGTAGTGGTGCTCATATTTGTCATAGACGACGTTTAGTCACTCGGCATGTGCATAGGGAAAGGCCAAGCGCTTATTCCTGGCACTCGGGGGCTGGATCAGTCGGCAAGGGCATTACACGAAAAAGCAGATAAAACAAGTACTCGGATAAAAGAGATCAGTAGTATCGAGGATCGATTAAAACACACGGAGATTAAGTCATTTACAGGTTCAAGTTTTCTACCAACATGGCGGAGATCTCTCGGACTTCATCCATAAGAGTTGAGGCTTCTTCTTCGTAGCAGGCGAAGCCTTCTCGCACGGCCTCAAGGTCTACATAGGATAATTTGATTTCATGATAGCCAGAGCTTGGCTTGCGCAAGTTGTCTCCGCTTCCTTCACGAAGACCTTGAGTTGTGCAGGAGCATCTTCAAGCCGCTTAATCAGAATGTCGGCATAAGACGACAGTTCTTCTTTGGGATAGATGTAATGGAGCACTGGAGCCGCCGCTCTCAGGGTGCGGTTGCGCTCGACGGCAGACTTTACCTTCTCGTCGAAGACTTGAAATTGGGTCTTAGTTTTTTGTTGATAAGCTACAAGGTCAGACGGACATCACAAAATAATCAGGCTTTAGTGGGATTGAGTCAGGGAGAGCCAGTGTTAGAGAGTTACCCTTCAGCTTGTTGACCGACTTCTCGGCTTGGGTGCTGGCCAGGAAAACTTTTACCACCATAGCCTTCTGCCTCGCCTCCATCACCTGTTGGTTTTCCTTCAAAGCTTTGTACAAAGGCACGTAGAAGGAATTAATCATAAAGAAGTGTTCTACAATAACATAGAGCTTGACATCACTCGGAGGACCTTACCTTGGATGGTGTTTGCCTCTTCTACGTGGCGGAGTCAAAGTTCGGTGTTCTCTCTTCGAAGATCCTCGATCTCGCCACGGAACTGCGACTTGAGCGCGTACAACGCGTTGTCAAACTCGCCACGAGACTTCAGTTAGCCAACGGCCTTATGAAGACACTGAGACTTCTGTCTGGCCCTCTTGCTCATGCGCTGCGTAGGGACGGGTGGAAATATTAGACACATTCTCTGCTCAAGACAAAGATTCAAGATATGAAAGGATTCTAACTCAAGCATATTGGTGCTGAATTTTGCTACGTTCTGCAGCATTTCCCACTCCTCAGCCTCCTGCTCGTCATCGATTTCATAGCCTTCCATCTCTTTCCTCCACTTCACTCAGAGTAGAGGAGGATTGGCTCTGGCGGAAGGGCGAGGGATCTCCTCGATTTTTGGATCCGAGCTCTCCGGGGCTAGGGCTGGGATGTTTCCCTTAGCCGATGTGGATTGGTGAGCGGCAGGGGACGGCGGGCCAGCAGGTTGAGGCGCTGCATGCTGAGCTGGACCCTCATCTGGAGTTGGCTCTACTTGGGAGTCGGAGCTTGGAGAGGCATGAGTTGGCGTCTTGGCGCTGTGCTTGCCTCGCGAGGTGCCCAAGACTAGTTTTCTACAAGCAATTGAAGATTCAAAGATTATGACCTTTTAACAAATAATGAAGGGTGAAGTTGCATGGGGATACCTTTGCGATGGAATAAACTTGGCTCCTACCCGAGTGGCTTGACCACTCGGGGCGGAGCCGGAAGGCCTTCTAGGCTTTGTTGTGGCCTTTGAGCCGACAGTCGGGGGAGATGGAGGGCTTGGAGATTGCCTAGCGGGAGCAGGGCTAAGCTCTGGAGCTTGGCGACGACGGCGTAGGAGCGGGATGTCATCTCTATTGTCATCCTCGTTCGAGTCCTTTAGGACAACTCCCTTGCCTTTCTTGGTCGGAGGAGCATCAGCCGAGTCCTCTACAGGACGCTTGAGCGGTGCCACCTTGTGACTGGGAGCCTCGGGAACGGGATATGTGGAGAAGAATGCGGCGCGTCCCTGCACAAGGATCATACCATATCAATTATGATAAGATTTCCTAAATCACAGCAAAAGTTGAAGGGGATTCATTGCTTACCGTCGCAGGAGGATACGACAGACGACACGTGCTTGGACGACTCGGCTGATCAAAGTCTTTTGGGGGAGTTGTTTTTCACTCTCTCGAGTAGCATCTTGGAGTACCGAATACTCAAATCCGAGATGCACCCTTTCTTTGATGGGCTGGACATGACGGACGTTGTAGTTTAGCACTATGCCAATGCCGGTCAGCCCCATGGATTTCAGTCTCCCGAGAAGGGGGAGCAGTTCCCTGACTTGGCTTTCTTCACTCTCAGCGAGGGGGAGGACCAGGAGGCACGGACTGTGGGATATTCCCCTAAAAACAGAGGAAGGACTGGGGGAGATTGACGCAGTAAAACCATTCGGCATGCCAGCTCTTGTTGGAGGTTCTCACGGGAAGACCAAAATAGAACTACTTGGCTCGTTCTCGCAGCTGAAATCCGACGCCACCAACGGCTTTGGGAGAAGCTTTGTTAGGGAAAGGCTTGAGAAGAAAGAGGCATCTAAAAAGATCAAAATGAGGCGCGATCTCGAGATATGCCTCACAGATATGGATAAAGACAGTGATTTGGAAAATCGAATTGGGGTTGAGATGAGTTAGTTCGATCCCATAGAAATGCAATAGCCCTCTGAAGAAGGAAGAGCAGGGAAGGCTGAAGCCGCGAAGGAAGAAGGACTCGAAGACCACCACCTCGTCAGATCAAGGGGTAGGGAAGGACTCACCGGCGGCGGCGCGCCAAGAGATTAGCTCCTCCAAGGGGAGCACACCGACGGATACGAGCCTCTGCAGTCGCTGGTCGGTCGTGATGGACTTCATCCACTCTTTGGTGCTCTTGGTCGTTTTCGGGGCGGCAAGAGATGGAGGAGCCATTGCTGATCGGCGACTGTGGCGGCGGAGAATGCGAAGAAGGAATACCCTAGCGGCGAAGTTCGCTGGAGCAGATGAAACCGTTGGCGCGAGAATTGGGCGGTGTAAAGTGATCTCGTTTCCCTGTTCCTAAATATAAATGGGCAATGTTACGCGTTTCGGGCTGGTCTTTATCAGACGCTGGAGTACGACCTCTTAAAGAGTTAGGTTAACTACTCGGATCGCCGAGTGATTTTCCCCGAGAGGTTCGTTGAAATGTTGGGTGTCCGCTCGAAAAAAGCATGGTTCTAACTATTCGGATGAAGACAATACTAGCCAGAAATTCGGTGATTGATCAAGACAACAAGAAGATCAAGACGAAGGGGTTTCAAGGTACTTCCAAAAGAACTTCTTACATAACGGCTCTTAGGCCAGATTACATATGTTCCGTGGCGCAGCACAATGAGATAGGGCTCGTTGCTGGCTCACGGAGAAGCAGCAGAAGAAGAAAAACAACTACTCCGATGGCCACTTCACGTCGAGAATAGAGGCAACCAGCGCGTCCTTGAAAGGAGTGCGTGCTGGGAAGTGTTGCGGGTGGCTGCGAACCAAGACCTTGATGGCTCTTCGGGCTGTTCGTTTTGCGTATTCCTCCCGCCACCGCTGCCATTCAGCGGCCTTAGCGGCTTCGGTAGCGGCAATGCGAGCGTAGTACTCGGCGCAGGCGGCTGCCCATGGATCCACCTGCTCGCCTTGGCCGACCATTGCGCTTGGAGAAAGGAGACAGAAGCACGAAGAGGAAAAGAGGGAAAAAAACTCGGAGACTGAATGAGGCGTAACACACTGCATTTGGGATTTCCATTTTTATATACACAAAGAAGTTCAAGGGGCGTGCCTCGCTATCCGTTCTGAACACAGTAAAACCATCATGGTGATGGGACGGAAGTGGGTGTGGTTGCGCTTCCCAGCAGAAGCGCGTGACGCTTCGGCTGTGTGAGAAGGGCGCAAAAACTGTTCGCCTTCCCTAAAATGGGCTTGAGCCAAATAAGCAAAGGGCAACCCCCTTAACAGGCTTTCTTAACAGTGTGCCACTAACGGTGGTGACAAATTAACATCGAGCCTAATTCGGCCTCGGTACACCCTTAAGGGCAAATAACTGGAGGCGTCACATTGAAAAATATTTCACGGCATACCCCATGTTGGATCACTGGCCGACTTTGCATGTTCAAGATTGGGTGTTGGTGAAATTTGGGTACTGTTTCGAAGGTATGTTCTTTTAAAAGATCGCTAGTTGTATACCGCTACCCGGATACAAATACCTCTCGGCTAAACTGTATCTAATTGGTACGCCTTTAGGTAGGCTGACAGCTGATCCCTTCTCCAGTTGGTACGGGTACCACTCGGCTGAAAGATGTGCCCCATGCTGGGCCGACTGTTGGTTCTTGCAAGACAAGGCCGGAAGTCTGATGCCCTGCATTCTTAAAACGCATGGCTCATAGCATGCCGCAAGACGGAAGCTATGGCTGCGTGGATTAAGGCACGCTCCATGATGGGCTGATCGCTGCTCTCATAATGCGAGAGTGAGTGTCAAGTAGGCGAATTGACCCGTTGAGGTAACGTGCCAAACAAGTCTAGAGGCTGGATTTTCGGTACTACCGAGCCAGGCGTTGCTTCCAACCCCAAGGACTTAAGGTTTCTTGAGTTCTTTACGATCCCTTTTCAGATTACAGGAGATATTGGCGAGACCAGTCGGCCGGACATCTGATTCAATCGTAAAGCACTCGGGGCTACTGTGGACTACATGAGCCCTGGGTATCCTCTAGAAGGCTCATAAGGAGGCAGATAGGGGGCTACTCAAGCCGGCTGGATCGGTATAGAGACCACTCGGGTTATGCAAGACTTGATCACCAAGGATGCTACTGAGGATAGAGTCGAGCTCCATGTAATTAGAAGATTCATACTAGCATATCATGTATCGGTATAACCGAATTCGGTACCATGCACTGGATAAAACCATGTAACCCCATCTTCCCTGCACTATGTAAATGGAGGGGTAGGGGCATAGATCATTATCATTATCACCATTATCTTCATCATCACAGTACGCATCCCACATCGGATAGCTACATCTGTGAATTCACGCAGAAACATAATCCCAGAGCACAGGACTAGGATATTGCCTCCGTGTTGAGGGCCCGAACCTGTATAAATCCTTGTCTTGTGTTACCATCTGGCTTGGTTCTTGTGCGCATCCTCGTAACAAATTCATTGCCGACGGTTACCCCCGATTAGCCACCTGTCGACAGTTTTGATACCCATTAAGTTAATTGGATTGACTATGTATTTTCCTATATATACACGCTCAAATTTGGCTCCTTGTTAATTGCAAATCAATCTAGCGGATATGTATGCATGATCGTTGCCATATATGGAGTAAAATCATGTAATTAGTAGCCATATAAATGTAATTAGTAAGTAATCACGTATCCACATGTACTATTGTTTTTCGCACCAAAAGTAATTGTGCGTGTATGATATGTAAAGGTCTTTTAATCTTTTTTTTTATGATTATGTGCTCAAAAAATTAGACATGATTTTTTATGTGTTTTAATTTGACGAGTATATACTCGAAGCTGATACACCTTTTTATCTGGCATAAAAATTTGTTTGTGTTATCAAATAATTTGCGTCGAAGTCGTATGCAAGGCCACATATGTAATCTTGAAAGCTTAAAAACGAAACATACGATCATACACATACATGTGGTACTTTTTATTCATAATTTTCATTCACCGGATACAAGGAAAATAGATAATATATGTCATGTCTGCAGCCTCACATCATTCATACACGTGACACCCATGAACATCTCACTATCTCAGAGCTCATCAATCACACTACAGGAATCACGTAAAATCTCGACGGCCAAAACTATTTTCGACGGCCAACTACAAACCGTCGATACTAATCTCCAAATCTCGACAACCTCAACCAGGCTATCGTTATTAAACATTAGGCTCGACGGCCTAACACAAGCTGTCGATATAAGGTCGCCTAAGCCCGCGCCCACACATTTTTCTGATTTTCGCAGGCGCGGGAAACCATCGTTCTCGACGGCAACACATATGCCGTCGAGAAAGATTATGGGCCGGCCCATTCGTATACGCTGGTCTGGATGTAGTCTCGACGCCCAGAATATAGCCGTCGAGATCGATTAATATGCTCTGCTGGGCTGTGGTTTTTTAATTGGGCTGGCCCATTTTCTCTTTTTAAAATTTATTTTTAATATAATTTGCATACATGTTTATTTACCTCTTAAGTTAAAAATGTATTAATTTAAAAACAAAATGTGAAACATTCTCAATTTTTTTAAAAATTAGATAATGGTTTAAAATGATATCACATTGCTTCTTATTTTTAAATTTTTTTGTATTTGTGAATAATGTGCCATGAAATATATACACACACACATATGTTTAAAACTAATAAAATGTATATGAAATATTGTAAAATGGTATAATTTGTTACATTCCAATGCAATTATCTATATTCAACGGTGTTCCGATTAAATGGTGAAAACGCAGAGATTATATGATTCCTCTCACCCGTATTTCATAAAACTCTATGTAACGCTAACAAATACTCTGCCTGAGATAACCCCTTACATATGGAACTATTTTTGGGTACATAATTTGAGCATACAATTTTTTACGGTGGTGCATTTTCATGCCGTAAACAATATTCGCCATTACGCACCACCAAATATTTTTGGAATTTTTTTAAAATAAATTAAGCTCCATTTGCCATCAAATGGGGTGCGCTGTGCCAGCCGTCGAGATAGGTCGCTTTCTCGATAACTTGCCTAAAAGCAATCGCGAAAAGCACTTGTTTGCGACGACAATTGATGTGCACTAGGTCGGCCCGATCTTCCGGAGAGAACGATAAGTCGATTTGCGAGATGAAGATGTTTGATATTCGGCTACCAACCAGCAAGGGCAAGAAATCGACAATCGCAATACCACCAACTCGAGTGTTATCAACCGTGTCCAACACGATCGATCTTAATCCCTGCGAGCAATCGAGAAAATTGCAAGAACCAAGTAGATAGCAATTGAAACAATCCAATATCTCAAACCAAAGGTGAGGTTCTGTTTCCCGTATCGGGCGGTCTAGTCGACAAGCGCAATCTTGGGTGGGACGCACAAGGGGTCTACCAAACACAACAAAACCTAAAAGACAACATACGACGGCGGAGGCCATATATAGAGTGGCGACCAGCATAGGGGCGCCGTCTACCACCCTAGGGTCGGCCACCACCAAAACCCTAAGATACATGGGCCATAGGCCCAAAAATAAGGTGACGCAACACCTGAAATTGTGGCCCGTGACCTTCTTCAGCGTTTTCCCGATGCTTCTGGACGAGTTTATATGCGGGGCTGGATCCATTGGAAAGCTTATCTCAAACTGTATCTAATTGGTACGCCTTTAGGTAGGACGACAGCTGATCCCTTCTTCGGTTGGGACGGGTACCACTCGGCTGAAAGACATGCCCCATGCTGGGCCGAGTGTTGGTTCTTGCAAGACAAGGCTGGACGTCTGATGCCTTGCATTCTTAAAACGCATGGCTCATAGCATGCCGCAAGACTGAAGCTATGGCTGCGTGGCTTAAGGCACGCTCCATGATGGGTCGATCGGTGCTCTCACAATGCGAGAGTGAGTGTCAAGTAGCCGAATTCACCCGTTGAGGTAACGTGCCAAACTAGTCCAAAGGCTGGATTTTCGGTACTACCGAGCCAGGCGTTGCTTCCAACACCAAGGACTTAAGGTTTTTTGAGTTCTTTACAATCTCTTTTCAGATTAAGGAGATATTGGTGAGACCAGTCGGCCGGACATCTGATTCAATCGTAAAGCACTCGGAGGCTACTATGGACTAAATGGGCCCTGGGTATCCTCTAGAAGGCTCATAAGGAGGCAGATAAGGGGCTACTCGAGCCGGCTGGATCGGTATAGAGACCACTCGGGTTACGCAAGACTTGATCATCGAGGATGCTACTGAGGATAGAGTCGAGCTCCTTGTAATTAGGAGATTCGTACTAGCATATCATGTATCGGTATAACCGAATTTGGTACCATGTACTGGATAAAACCATGTAACCCTATCTCCCCTGCACTATATAAATGGAGGGGTAGGGGGCATATATCATTATCATTATCACCATAATCTTCATCATCACAGTATGCATCCCACATCGGATAGCTACATCTGTGAATTCACGCAGAAACATAATCCCAGAACACAGGACTAGGATATTGCCTCTGTGTTGAGGGCCCATGTTGACACCCAAATTTGGCAGGAAAATCGGATATCGTGAACAAGTTAATGTCATTGGAATTATTGGACCATATCAGAATATGGGCTGAATTATCAAAGGATAAAAGTGTGTAAAATAAGATTTCGATAGTTACAAGACTCCGGGAGAGTTACGAAGCTTTAATCGGAAGATGTTTTCCAAGGCGCGGTAAATTAGGTTGTGTCGGTTTCGGTTTTGTAATAGTATAAATAGGGTCCCAAGTCTCGTGTAAACGATATACAACACACACAAAACACAACTACTCTTTTCGAATCCGATCGACTTCGTTGAAAGGCTTCAACTCGCATGTAGAGCTATCTCGATGAAATAATTGATTCTCTTCTTGTAACCCGTATGCATGGCTGTATCATCTTGATCTCATGTATACAAAGCATGTTAGACTGTCTCGGGTTTTTACCGATCTTTAACATGTTCTCGCATGTTACACTGCCTCGTTCAATCGATCTGTAATATGTATTTACTTTGCAATGTTGATTGTCAATTATCTTATATACTTTTCCTGAATCCGATTTATGCAACTGCCTCGTCTGATCGATCTTGCGTATACTTATACTAGGAATTTGCATGTTTGCATTGTTTGCCGATTAGCATTGTGTTTATCTATATTAGTTCTAAACCTTTAATCGATTTGTAAGCTTATACCTGGATTTAGATCTGAATACTGTCTTGGATTGACCAATCTATTTAATCTGTTCTTTGGTTTAAACTGATAAATTGATTTAAAGATTTATAGCTAATTTTATATACAAAATAACAAAAAGAGGTAAAAGAAATTCATATTTGAGCGTTCGGTTATATTCATTGCTCTATCGGACATTAAGTTGATAGAACTCTAATCGGATCTTTTAAAGTCGATTCGTAAAACCTGATCTGGCTGTTTCTTAAAGCCGATTAGGGCCATGTCGCTGACAATTTATTCCTTGTTAATTTATAGGTCAAATTGACTGGCACGCTTGGTAATCGTGGTTGAGACGCAAACTCTGATTTGACGCTTCCGTGTTGTGTTTATGAAATACTAATTTTCGTGTCAACAGCCCGAACCTGTATAAATCCTTGTCTTGTGTTACCAGCTGGCTTGGTTCTTGTGCGCATCCTCGTAACAAATTCATTGCCGACGGTGGCCCCCGATTAGCCACCAGTCGATAGTTTTGATACCCATTAAGCTAATTGGATTGACTATGTACTTTCCTATATATACACGCTCAAATTTGGCTCCTTGTTAATTGCAAATCAATCTAGCGGATATGTATGCATGATCGTTGCCATATATGGAGTAAAATCATGTAATTAGTAGCCATATAAATGTAATTAGTAAGTAATCACGTACCCACATGTACTATTGTTTTTCGCACCAAAAGTAATTGTGCGTGTATGATATGTAAAGGTCATTTAATCGTTTTTTTTTTATGATTATGTGCTCAAAAAATTAGACATGATTTTTTATGTGTTTTATTTTGACGAGTATATACTCGAAGCTGATACCTTTTTATCTGGCATAAATTTTGTTTGTGTTATCAAATAATTTGCGTCGAAGTCGTATGCAAGGCCACATATGTAATCTTGAAAGCTTAAAAACGAAACATACGATCATACACATACATGTGGTACTTTTTATTCATAATTTTCATTCACCGGATACAAGGAAAATAGATAATATATGTCATGTCTGCAGCCTCACATCATTCATACACGTGACACCCATGAACATCTCACTATCTCAGAGCTCATCAATCACACTACAGGAATCACGTAAAATCTCGACGGCCAAAACTATTTTCGACGGCCAACTACAAACCGTCGATACTAATCTCCAAATCTCGACAACCTCAACCAGGCTATCGTTATTAAACATTAGGCTCGACGGCCTAACACAAGCTGTCGATATAAGGTCGCCTAAGCCCGCGCCCACACATTTTTCTGATTTTCGCAGGCGCGGGAAACCATCGTTCTCGACGGCAACACATATGCCGTCGAGAAAGATTATGGGCCAGCCCATCCGTATACGCTGGTCTAGATGTAGTCTCGATGGCCAAAATATAGCCGTCGAGATCGATTAATACCCTCTGCTGGGCTGTGGTTTTTTAATTGGGCTAGCCCATTTTCTCTTTACAAAATATAATTTTTATATAATTTGCATACATGTTTATTTACCTCTTAAGTTAAAAATGTATATAATTTAAAAACAAAATGTGAAACAATCTCAATTTTTTTAAAAAGAATAGATAATGGTTTAAAATGATATCACGTTGCTTCTTATTTTTTAAATTTTTTGTATTTGTAAATAATGTGCCATGTAATACACACACACACATATGTTTAAAACTAATAAACTGTATATGAAATATTGTAAAATGGTATAATTTGTTACATTCCAATGCAATTATCTATATTCAACGGTGTTCCGATTAAATGGTGAAAACGCAGAGATTATATGATTCCTCTCACCCGTATTTCATAAAACTCTATGTGACGCTAACAAATACTCTGCCCAATATAACCCCTTACATATGGAACTGCTTTTGGGGACATAATTTGAGCATGCAATTTTTTACGGTGGTGCATTTTCATGCTGTAAACAATATTAGCCATTACGCACCACCGAATAGGGTGCGATGTGCTAGCCGTCGAGATAGGACTTGTTTGCGACGACAATCAACACAAAACCGTCGATACAGATATTTCTCAACAGCCCATGAGTAGTAGCCGTCGACATAATGGATGCCAGGCACGTGACGCCCAGAGAGTTCTCTCGACGGCTGCCAGCCATCGAAAATAATCAGAGACGACCACGTGTCTCCTGAGATCTGTTCCGACGGCCTACAACCGTCGAGAACGTGCTATCAGCCGTCGAGAGAACCTGGGCCCCACTAAGCGAGCGGAAACCTAAACTGTCTCGAGGCCGTCGAGAGGCCATGATGTTTCCGATTCCGCCACATGGACTTCATCCAATGGGCAGTGTCTCCTGAGATCTGTCTCGAGAGCCTATGACCATCGAGAATGTGCAGTCCCCACCGGGGGCGGGATGCAGGCAAGCTCTCTCGATGGTTATTGGCCGTCGAGAGAACCTAGGTCCCACTAAGCGCACGGAAACCCAAACTATCTCGACGGCCTAAGGCCATGACGTTTCCAATTCTACCATGTGGACTTCATCCAATGGGCGGTGCCGGTTGCGATCTATATCGATGGCTTACGGCCGTCGAGAATACCCAATAAGAGGGCACTCGCGTTCGACTTAGGCATTTCTCACCTAAGTCCAAGCCGGATGGCTACGCCGCCTCGCCGCGCCGCCACCCCGCTTCGCCCACCGCTCTGCCATGCCGCCGCCTTGTCTCGCTCGAGCCGCCCTGCCACGCCGCTGCCCCATCTCGCCCGAGCAGCCGCCCCGCCGGGTCGCCACACCCCGTCTCGCCTGAGCCTTGCTGCCTCGCCGCGCTGCCTCGCTGCGCCGCCGCCGTTGTCAGTCACCGACTACACCCTGCCGCCAGTAGCCATCTTAGCTGCCACGCAGCCCCACCACTACCAGTCCCCGCTCTAGCTGCCGCCACTCCACACTTGCTCTTGTCATGATCCGTCTGTCGGAGGTACATGTAGCTTCTTCGCGTTTTTTTAAATTACTGTTGTGTAGTCTCGAAACCATCGAAAATTTAATTAGTCATGTAATTAGCGCTAATTAATAATAATTTAAAAATTAGTAATGCAATTGTTATGGTTTGCCTGATAATTTTAGGTGTAATTTATATAAAAATTAAATTTTAATGTTCATGTAATTATTAATGTTATTGCTCTATACTACGTTGAACAATAGTGTAACCTAGCCATACTTCACCCGTTCGACAACAACACAACGCGTAAAGAATTTGGACGGTGATTTGTTTGTTTCTATTACGGGTTGTGAGAAATGATCCTAGATTGTCCAGTGCACAGCCCTTGTGTGGTGTCCTAGTGGACAGCTCGCGAATGGCCGCTTAGGCGTGTCTCGTGGTCGACGGGTTCAAAACAAGATTTATACGGCATGACCATGTAGTTCTCTTGTGCATAACATAAGCGTTATTGAGCTGCATTTCAGCTCTGTAGCCATCGTTGTACTAGGAGAACTATAGGGTTATGCTGTCAAAATTTTGCCTCGTTCCTACCAACGCCACATCGATACACGCCTAAGCGGCCATTCGTGGGTGGGTTTAGAAGCCTTTCTTAGCCTATTATGAAACCCTGGCGTGTAGCCTATCGTGTCAAAAGATATGGATGAAGAGAGGAGATTGATGTACTATGGATGAAGAGCGAATGGACAACATTCAGATGAATGGTATGAGAAGGACAATGCATTTGTCGACAATGCTTTTTAGGCGACCCCTAACCCTAACACGGTGTACGTTCATTGCCCATGTACGGAGTGTGGGAACTGTAGAAAGATAACACGGTATGACATGAGAATGCATTTGTGCAAAAAAGAGTTCAAGGCCGGTTATTATTATTGGGTCTATCACAGTGAGAGTGGTTGTGCTCGTGCCGCCGCTACCCCTCCCGACGAAGGATTTGATGAAATTGACAGAATGCAATACATGATGGATGATTTTGGCCATGATTTTGATGATGAGCAGGCAACTACCTCTATGACCGAATTCTTAACCTTTTTATAATCTTCCAAGCAGCCTTTACATGATCGAACCACCGTGACCCTACTCTCTATGATAACACGGATGATGGCTTTAAAATACAAGTATAACTTCTCTATCAATTGTTTTGATGAGTCGTTGTGATGTTTAAGCGATGCCCTTTCGAAAGTACACAGGATGCCCCCTAGTTGGTACGAGTGTAGAAAACTACTTGCTGATCTGGAAATGTCTTACGAGAAAATAGATTACTGTCTGAATCATTGCATGTTGTATTATAAGAATGATGCTGCCAAAAATGTGTGTGATTATTGTGGGGAGTCTAGATATATCGAGACTGTTGACAGTAATGGAGAAAAGAAACAAACGAAGGTGGCGAGAAGAGTGTTAGAATACTTTCCGTTAAAAAAACGACTGCAACGGTGTTTCATTACGGAGGAGACCGCGTAGCAGATGAGGTGGCACAAGGAGAGTAAACGTGCAAGACCCGGCGTGATGGTTTATCCGGCCGATAAAGAAGCGTGGCAACACTTTGATAGGGTGTATCCGGAGTTCGCAGCGGTTTAAATAAATGTGTGTCTCGCACTTGTCACTGATAGGTTTACGCCTTTCAATATGATGTCTACGTTGTACTCATGTTGGTCAGTTTTTAGCATCCCTCTCAACCTCCCGCCTTCCATTCTGATGAAATAGGAGTTCATGTTTCTTTCTTCAATCGTGCCTGGGCCAAAAAATCCTGGAAATAATCTATATTTGTTTATGAAACCATTGATTGATGAGCTGAAGAAGTTGTAGGAAGAGGGAGCCCCGACATACGATAGAAAAACGAAGAGATCTGCTTTCATAGTTTTTTTGCCATGCATTCGATAGATTTTTTCTACTATCATTGTAGTTTTTTCTTTTGGCGCAATGCATTTGTAGGTTTGATAGTTTTTAGACATGCGTTCAATAGTTTTTTTCACAGTTGTTATAGTTTTCTGAGAAAAACCATTAAACAGATATTTACAACGAGCAACCGTAATTAATACACCCCGTTTTACGTGGAAAGGAACGTTTAGCGTTCGTTTGCTGGAATTAAAAGCGGGTTAATTACGAGTTGGTGCCACCACACTGCTTGGTGTTGAGAAACGACCGAGACACTGAATAACTATATATATAGCCAAAGAGTGTGTCATTACAACGATCCGGATCACGTGCAGTTCTAGTACTAACTGTACGCGTACAGTTTGCACACAAACACAGCGAGCGTAGGCCAGCTACCCCCGCGCGCGCCTTCTTCTGGGTCGCAGTTGGACGCCGCCTTCATGGGCCAGGCTTGATAGCTCGCAGCCAGGCCGCACGTCTTCTAGCGAGCTCGCGATGGCCTGAAAGTCGATATTTTGCAGCCCACGGTGGCCATCAAGTGAGGGCGCGTACACGTATGGGCCGGCGGGAAATCACATACGCAAGCGCGGGAACTCCTAGCTTCCATCGCGTTAATTCCATTGTTGGCTGATGGAGTCCTCGTCAATGGCTACTCTAGGTTGATCTGGATCTGCTCTTGAAGACAGGAAGCAATCTGCTGGCGAGGTAGTTCAACATTTCTTCCTTTTTCCCCTCTTGCACATTGGTTTCTTCTCATGCTTTGATACTGTTATGGAGTCTTTGATTGTGTAATTAGAAGCCATCTATGACTATGCATCAGAGACTAACATGGATTGTTGATGAACGCTATGTGCTTGCAGGCTGCTTCAATGATGGAATCCCCGGCGGCGATGGAAGGTAGCACGGATGAGACCAACATCAACAAGAATGGCGATCCAATAGAACAGAAGTATGTTAAAATCTCTTCTCATATACATGCAAAGTTTCTTAATCAACAGATAATTGTCGTTATCTTAAAAATCTTTTAATTGTTTCATGCCAGAAATAGATGGATCGTGCACTATATTTAATTAACTACCTAAGAATTGTCACATTATATTTTTATACCGTCACATTATAGATGGATCACTATGAATAGTACATCATATTTTGTAGAACAAATATTTATAACCTACGTCAATAATTTTTTAGCCATGTTTTTTGCACTATGCAATTTTATCCATGTTCTATTCACTTTTCAAAGGCCAAATTATTTGCTTTATTAGTTTATATTTTTCAATTTTGGCCATGATGCATAATCAGATTCATGAGCTGTATTTAGTAATTTATCTTTGTCTTATTCAGAATATTTGTGAATAGACTTGTCTCTTTTTTTTCAGCACAAGCCAGATGCCTATTTGGAAGCCTCAAATTGGCAAGAAGTTCACTAATGCAGACAAAGCCTGGAGGTTTTGGGTATTCTACGGAGGCCAAATAGGTTTCAATGTTAGGAAGGTGTACGAGAACAAAAGTAAACTAGACAAAATAATTACATCAGGAAGATATGTTTGTTCCAATGAACGTTTCGACCAGAGGATAAAAGTGGTGAGTTGGCTAATCCTCGTGATGAAACAAGAACAGGTTGTCAAGTTCATATGGGAATTCTCTTTGACCGGATTTCCAATACAAAGGCATGTTTTCTTTATATGTATATGTTCCCAACACAATATCAATGTATTATAGATTTAAAAACCAAATTGTAAATTATAGGGAGACGGAAATAAAGAAAACACACGTCCCCAACAATCGGTGGAAGCTACTCCCAATTGGTTTCAAGATGATGAATATCCTGTTAGCTATATATATGCATTGTAAATGGTAATTACTATTCTACAAAATGTTATGTCATTTCATGTAGGATGAATCCAATTATGATGATCATTTCTAAATTAGATGATCAAATGTTGGCATGTCATCGTTGATTATCGTCTCCGTTTTGTATTAATATAATTGTCGGTTGACTATAAACCTTATGTATTTTTGTGCTAAAAGATCAGTGAACTTCATATTTGTCTTATGGTCAAATTAGTGCATATGTGAACTTTATATTTGTGCTAAAAGATCTTATATATATTCAGTAATCCATTTTGGCTATTTCGGAGTGTTTTTGTGCATCTTATAAAAAAATCCTGATTGTGATTAGTCTTTTTTACTTCACGTCACGTGAGACCATGCTCTGCTACAAACTCCCAGCGTCGTTGCTTCCTGAGGCAGCCCGCGTCGCTGGCTAGCTGAGGCGCAGCCCATGCGGCCCATGCGTGAGCGCAGCCCAGAATAAAACAACTGCCTGCGCTCCTGTTTGTTCCTAGGTGAAACTGCACGCCGTAGAGTTACTATTGGAACTGCATGCGATCTGGATCGGTCATTACAAGGGGTAGAAGAATCATGAATTGACAATGTACGAATGTTTATAGCCATGGGCCATTAAGAGGTATGCCTCCGTATTACTCGTACAAATGTTTGTTTAGGATTATGTAGGAAAACAATTGATGAGGTCGTAGAGGTCATTTCAATACTAAATCATTATTTTTAAGCTTTGTAGCATTTATTCCTCTCAATTTTTACAAAGGTACTTTATTAAGCGGTTTGGTGATTATGACCTTAAGAAGGCTTAACTGGACTCACTTTAGAGCAACAATGCTCATAATTGTGAGTATTTACCGTGGTGGTGCAACATCAAGCTAAAAGACAAAAAATAAGAACATTTTCTAGTTTTAACACTTGGGAGTTATATCAAGCCTGTAGCTAGGTCTTTTTTCTTTAGTTATTTGTACTTATTTGGATAATATTTCCCTCAATCTTATGAAAATAACCTTGTAGCAACCAAATCCCTATGACTTAGCTCTGTCTCATAGAGGATTCCTAGTTAACACCAGACAAACCGATCCTTTAAGTCCGTTGTTTCACCAAAGAATTCCATGTTCATACTGGTCGAGCCTTAACTTAGTGTTATTCTTTGATCCGACTCGTCCCCAAAGAATTTTTAGTTCACGTGCATACAGTTTGACGTGAACATCTTTAGAGCTACTTCCTATCTAGAAATTTCTAAGTTCGTGCCAGATAGTCTGACGCAAACTCCATTTCTTCGATATAGTACGCAGACAAAAACCTGCTTGCGCTAGATAGTCCGTCGTATGAAGGGTTTGTTCTGAACTTCTGTCCGCTACAAACTTAAGTTTCTCTGGTTCAAATTTCTTACAATTGAAATCCATCCGTTGCTAAAGCAACTTCGATAGTGTTTTTGCAAAAGTTTTTGACTTCTAATTGACGGCTAGGAACCATCTCAAACAGCTCTAATCTGCCTCTTAGCCTATAAAAGGGCGCATAAACTTACTCCAGAGGTAGAGATTAACACTAGTACTTTATTCTCACACCCTTAGCCAAATCTTGAGCCCTTTTCTTCAACTACACTATACTTCCACAAAAGGCCCAAAATTCTATTTTCTACAAAACTATTCAAGTTGGTGATGATTTGAAACTTGTTACTCTTAAATTTACAATCCTAGATGGCGTGGTGGCGCTTGTTAAAGAGCTTGTCATGGCGGTTATGGGAGCCTTTAAGAATGCCTTGTGAAGGCATGGAGTTTGCCTATGAAAGCGGTGAAAAATTACCTCGAGTGGAACGAGGTTACGAACTCGAGCAGAATCCGACCCTTAGTGAAGGGCTTGCCTCAATGGAGAGTAGCAAGAGGATTCCGAACATCGGTCAAACAAATCTCTGCGTTCCTCTCTCTACTTCTTGCATTTAATTTCTGTTTTTAATTTTCTGCTCTTGTGTCTTGCTTAGTTTTTCCGCTGTTGTTATTGCTCTTTGCTTAGTATAGGACTTGATAGTTAGTTTGGATAACCACCAATTGCTAAAGCTTCAAACTTGTACTATTGTAGGTTCAAGTATAAAAGTTGCTTATCCACCCTCTCTAGGCTAACTAGATCTTTTTAAGATTTAAATTGTAGATTCATATGTATATATATTAATAGGATAGTAATAAATAAGAATAGCTTGTCCGAGAGGCGAATCGACCCCAATGCCACCCCTGCGGTTAGCGCCAAAGATCAGGAACGTGTGTTTTTGGGCTACGTGCTACGTGCTACATCTATTTGATCGTGAACATCATGTATCTTTGTTTACGAATCAGAGTTTTAAAGCCAGTGTTGTATATATACCTCATCGCTATTGTTCTAGTGTTCCACCTCGAAAGATCATACTACACAATTATTTTTTTTTAAAAGGAAAATTGAGAAAAAAATACTATTTCCTCGCAGAACACCACTATATTATATTAGTTTTCGAAAAAAATAATGTATTCTATTTCTTTATAATTTCATTACCTTTTTGTTGTTCTTTTTTTTAAAAAAACATGCACTGGTCTGCAGATTGTCGAGTTGGCCAGACCGCTAGACATGATGGTCCCTTTCTGGCTTTTCTGCCAAAGAAGAATCTCTCCTGCTCATCAGTGACTGTTCGGTCTGCAGATATTCTACCTCAGAAGATCTCGAGTGTACTTCAAACTTCGAACTCCCGAACCTCCTCCCCCCACCCGAACGTTGCCACCGCCACAGCGACCACCTCCCTCCCTCCCTTCTCCTCCACGGCCAATCCGCAAACACCTGGCGAGCGCCACCTCCGCGTCAGGAGCTGAAGGCCATGGCGCGGCGCGGGGCTGCAGCGATGGCGGCGGCGGCGCGGGAGGAGGAGCAGGCGTCGCCCGCGCAGCGGCTCGTGGAGGCCGCGCTGCGCGGGGACGTGGCGGCCGTGGAGGCGTGCTTGGCGGAGGCGCCCGCGCCGGCCGCGAGCTGCGTCGGGGTGTCGCGCCTGCGGGTGCGGTGCGCGGAGGTGGCGCTGCGGGAGGAGGCGGCTGGGGAGGTGGTGGTGGAGTTCCGCGAGCTCAAGACCGACGTGTCGCCGCTCTTCGCCGCCGCGCACGCCGGGCACGCAGGCGTCGTCCGCGCTCTCCTGGTATGGATTGGGGACCAAATTCCTGCCTCTGAATGCCTCTTGGTATCGATGATCATATATTCATATATGGTTTACCATTGCATTAGATCGTATCATGTATACATGTTGCCGTCCGTCATGAATCCATATGCACAAGATTCCATTTCCAAGAGTTGATTCTCAGATCAGAATTCAGATAATGTCGTTCCGGTTATTCAGATGTACATACTTGGAATGGATTGCCTGCCCTGTCATCATAAAATCTCTGTATGTTTACTGAATTCATTCCGAAAGTTTTAATGTTGGAGCTGAAAAGTAGAACCTATGAAGACTCGAAGGACATGAATCCGTCATCATACTAATCTAATTAAGATAAATTTAGTTGGAATTACACAAGATTAATTACTATCTGAATCAAAATAATCAAGAACCAACTACTGTCTCAACCTCTTGTCTAATCAGTAATCAGACTCGAATCATGCGTTGCTGATGCTTATTTCTTGCCTGTTAAATCATTGGTGCGTCGGTACCTATTTTATAAGTGTTTTGTGAGAGATTAACAGGCCTGTCGGACACATCGCTGAAGTGAGTTAGGATTAGGGACATTGGTAATCCTGTTTTGTACCTTTTGGTGGTGTGATGGCAACTGCTCTCCTTTTAGGAATGGGATGGGAAATCTTCTTTCACTGTTGTCAATACAGGATGTGATGGGCTGCCATTCTGAACTAAATTTTCTTAATCACTTAGCACTGATTGGCTATAATTCTATAGTGCCTTCTGAAAGTACTGCTCGGGTTGTAGCCTTAAGCACATTGTTGAGATATATATGCTATAGCGACGATCTATCTTGAGGGATGTTGACTAGAATACTAGATCAAATCTTTCTCGGAGTATATGAGTGAGTGAATCAGACTTAAAACAGTTGATGGGAAAGAAAGGGAATTAGTTGGTCCTAGAAGGCCCATTGTAAACAGGATTAGGTAGATCGGTAGTTTTGTTCAACAGTGTCTTTTAGAAGATTAGCAGATGTGTGCTGTTGACTTAGCACTGCTCTAATGCCGACATCCGATGCATCACAGCTCACCTTGATCACCTTCTTGAAATTGGGAAAAGCTAATTAATTTACCTGTAATGTTTTCTATTGATACATTTTAAAGCTTATGCATTTTTAATATTGTTAAAAAATCAAACAACTAATTCAGATACTGTTGTCTCTTGTGATAATAAAAAAATTAAGGTAACACTTCCCAACACCCTTTGTATCTCCCCCAAAAAGGAGTTTATGCAAAGAGCTGCCGAGAAACAATGAAGCAGATCAGAATGAAAGTCGGCACAATTAAATGTACAAGTGTATTCATCACTTTCTCCATGAACTGTCATATAAACAGATTTGGCATGTCTGTTAATACCTTTAATATGGTTGTCAATAATCACAAAACATTAACTGATCCTAAATTAAACAAGGTGAATGAGCACATCATATAACTTTTGATATTAAGCACAGTAGCAAAAATAACTATGTAGTAATAGAAAGATGCAAAGAAGTATGTCCTTAAGCTAGTGACAGAAACAAGTTTGATGCCCAAATCCTGGTTTTCATTTTTTTTGGGACCAATAATTTGTTGAACCAAAATTTATATATTGTAGATTTTGTATTTTGCTTTTCAACTGGAAGCGCCAATGAAAAATGATGCAAGAAAGTGATAACATTGCAGATATTGCAAAAAATCTGTATTGTTGAATTTCATTCAAAATGGATCCTTGATTTTTTTAGAAAGGGCTTGTTTGAATAATCTGAAAACATTCTGATTGCTTTCTCAAGAAAATTATCAAAAGGAATTAGCACACATCAATGAACAGTAAGTACAAAAGTCCAAAAAGACGAGGAGAACACTAACATGTGTAGTTGGACAAATGGAAAGTTCTTCATATGTTTTGCGTCCTTGTCTTTCTGGAACATTCTAACTCTAAGGTTATTTAAATGGCATGTGATTGGAATTTCAGGTTGCTGGAGCTGATGTTAATCAGAAGTTATTTCTGGGTTATGCAACTACAGCTGCTGCACGTAACGGAAACATCAGTGTTCTAGAAATGCTTCTGCAGGCTGGAGCCACCCAGGAGGCATGTGAAGATGCACTATCGGAAGTTAGTGTTTTTGGTGAGGCTGAAGCCATTCAATTCCTTGTCTCTTCAGATATGGCAGGGCCTGAAGCTGCAGCCCATGCATTGGTAACTGCTTCTTCAAGAGGCTTTGATGATGCAGTGGTCATATTACTTCAGGTGCCCCTACACCCTTACCAGTGATTTAGAAAAATTAAACTTGTATTTTCATTCTGTTTTTTTACTAACAATACATCATTTAATTGTGTAGAATGGGATTGATGTTAATTGTATGGCTAGGGTTCTCCTGCGGTCAGTTAGGCCTGCCCTCCAAGCTAATGTGGATTGCACCCCGCTAGTGGCAGCAATTATGAGTTGGCAAATTTCCACCGTGAAACTCTTGATAAAGGTATCTGCAAATACCTCATCTTTTCAGCTCTCTAATTAATTTAGGATTATAGGCTTGTTCATATCTTATGTTTTTATTGCTTAGTTCAACACCATTTTAAACTTAACTAGATCTGTTTAAAACTGGAAAAAAAGTATATTTGTCTGTAAGTGTACTTCATCTCTGTCGTTTGCTACCATTCCAGCCAGTATCTGTAAATAAAATATAGCGATGTATAAGACAAGTGGCAAAGTGATCATTGTGTTGTAACTTGTGCACAGGAAGGTGCTTACTTGGACTGCCTTGTGCAAGTTGGTTCTTGGTCCTGGGATCCTGCAACAGGTGAAGAGCTGCGTGTGGGCGCATGCCTTGGTGAACATTACAATGCCATTTGGTGTGCCGTAGAATACTATGAATCTAACGGTGAGATCCTCAAGCTATTGCTAGATAAAGCTCCCTGGTTGTTGGAGAACCCAAATAAGGGTCGGAACCTTCTTTGCCATGCTATTCTCTGTCAGAATCCGAATGCAGTAAGTTTGCTTCTACAAGCTGGTGCAAATCCCAGATTTCCCATAATGACAAAAGGGAGGCATGTCTCCTACCCAGTACATTTGGCTACAACTTTGGGTTATGCACCAGTATTGAAGCAGCTCATTGCAGATGGAGCAGAAATCAATGCACAAACTTCGACTGGGGACACACCTCTAATGATCTCAGCAAAGGCTGGGCATCCCGATTGCTTTCTGGAGTTGATTAAGTTTGGGGCAGACCTTGGGATAGTCAACAATGCAGGTGATACAGCAATTATGCTAGCTAAGAAAAGTTCATTTCACACATCCATCGTCGACATTCTTTCGAAGGTGTTGAATTCTGGAGCTTGCGTTCTTTCATCAGACATGACAGTCTTCTCCCCGCTGCACTTCTTTGCTGGAAGTGGCCGTGCAGAACCTCTTTTGATGCTGCTACATTACTCGGCTGATGATCTAAACGAGCTCGATGGTTCAGGGCTCACTCCTCTTATGGTTGCTGCAGTGTCAGGCCATGTTGATATTTTCCGGCTTTTAGTGATGGCAGGGGCAGATATTACAGTCAGAAATGTAGAAGGAAAATCTGTGGTATCTATTATCCGAAGCAAAGCTTCTGAGACTAGAGATTGCTTTGAACAGATCTTGCTCCAAGCTTCACTTACTAATATAATCACAGGTCAAACATCATTCCATGCTTTGCATTATGCTGCCCGAATAGGCGACACGTCCTCCATGCTGCAGCTCCTGAAAATGGGGCATGACTCCAATTCGCTGGATGAGGATGGTTACACGCCACTGATGCTTGCAGCTGCTGCGGGCAAGTTGGCCTCTTGCCAGGTATTGGTATCAAATGGAGGCGCAGATTGCAGCCTAACGAATGAAAGAAATGAAACAGCTCTGTCGGTAGCAAGGAGGAGCAGCAGATCTAACAAGGCGACCGACGAGTGGCTGCTCGATCATCTCTCGCGCGCTCATGTTCTTGCTGGGGAAGAGCTGATGAAGCATACACGAGGAGGCAGGGGCTCGCCTCACCTGAAGACTGTTCGGATGATGAAATCTGGTGTACTGACATGGGGTGCCACTCGCAGAAGGAATGTGGCCTGCAAGGAGGCTCGAGCTGGGCCTAGCGTGACTTTCATGAAGAACCGGAGGATCAATGATGCATCTTTATGTCAGCTGATCTTCCTTGTTGAGACATCGACAGGTAGAGAAGTCCATTTTCAGGCCAGTTGCGCTTCCAGCGTCGAGTTCTGGGTCAGAGGCATCAATCTCATAGTGAGAGAGCCTGCATGGTCGATGCCGGATAAAGAGCCAACTGAACAAACATAGCCAGTCTTACACGGTGGACAGCCTAAAACGCCCATGGATATGATATTCTGTATGTATGCCTTTTGCTTTCTAAGTTAATAACGTATTTAATTATCTGGCTCTTGTAATAAGTTATTACATATATTGGCTGTTTGCAAGAACATATTTATTAAGGGCGTGTTTGGTTCGCCGGCCACACTCGCCAATGCGACCACCGGCGCGCCGTTGAATTTGATCGCCGTTTGGTGCGCTGCCCCCGGCCGCTTGCCCTCGCCAAATCGCGGGCGCGCTGACGGATTTGCACGCACGTGTGAGCGTTGGCGGGAATGAGCAAGCCGTGGCTGAGGGCGCGCCAAGGGTTGACACATGAGCGCCGACTGCCAACCAAACACGCCCTAAGTCTTCTCGGCCATGTTTGAGTCGTGCAGTTCAGGTGTACGGTTGCAAACCTGAATCAAGAATGGCGTTTTTTTACATGTAACGACCGTAAGTTATATTGTGAATGTAATGTACATATTGATTCCGAGTGGTGTTAGTCTTGTTTGCAACTTGAATTAAATTTAGTACTAGTACCTCATTAGGAATGGGAATCTGCACACCTGGAATGGAACGATTCGAACTATATGGACTGGCGAAGGGGAATTAGCGAGCGTGTAGGTCGCTTCTCATGGTTCTTCTGATTTACTTACCCGCTGCTGTAATAATAAGGGCAAATTGGATCAGCGTCAATGCAATTGTGCGGCCAATGCATTCAGTCTTTTTTTTTTTTTTTGAACCACGGTGCATTGCACCAGAAACACAATGCAGCCCAATGCCACCTCGGCCTAAAGGTAATCATCACCTAGTAAATTCAGCAAGAAGATAACCGTACCATAAGGTCCATAACTGGCCACCAATGCCCACAACAGCATAAATCTTCTTTTTTTTTTTCATTTTTGATCTGTAAATTGAGTTGTTGCACAGCGTTCGCGGCAAACAGACAAAGGTTTTCACTTGTAGATATATATGTACAAGGAGGTGAACACGTCGTTTAGTCATTATCTTTTTGTAGACATTGTTCGCACCAAAAAGTACATCGGACAAACATATTGTGGAGCAAAGGGTTTAAAGCCCTTGTTAGCACCAAATCGAGGTTCTAGGCATGTTGACCAGTTTGACCGTCAATTGGTAAGGTAAAGAAATCAATCAGTTTAAACTAGTAGATTAAATCCAAGATAAAACGAACTTGCTAATACTAAAAGGCAACCGAAAGAGTTAGCATATTCAAAATAAAAAAGTCTATATTGCACTAAGAACTATGATTTTTCGTTTACATACCCCGAATTATGAAACCAAATATTCTAACCCCAAACTTAAAAACCGACGGAAATAACACCCCGTGGTAGGTTGATAGACGGTTTTGCCACCGTGGTGTGTCACGTGGCAGTTCAATCATCATATATAGACATACAAACATATATAATATTGTGGGGGCCACACATCGTCTCATTCCTCTCATCTCTCATCACAGCTTGGAGCCCTCGAGTATTTGGTCCCTACTTAACATTGCCTCGTCTAAACTCGGTTAGAAGTGTTTTTATCCACCACTAAAGTAAGGCGCGCCACAAGAAGTTAGTCACCGCCTTAGCCATTGGCTGTCTCATCGGTGGCGTCCGAACTTACCGCCACAATTTGTCTCTCCAAACCGCGTAGGAGCAATGAAAAAGAAGAGGTGCCTATTTATGCCATGATCATCGCAAGCGGAGTCACATCTGCTGTAGTCGGGCATACACGAGTGCGGCAGGTAGGAGGCGCTCGCCATTGTTGTCTGGTCAACGGTGACCAAACCCGTCGCCATTTGTTGTTGGATGCAAACACGAATGGGGAAGGTGGGAATCGCTGGAGATCTGTAGTGGCACACAAGAAAAGCGGAGAAAGCTTGGTGTGAAAGTTCCCCTCCCCCACGTCCACCGACCCGCTCCAGATTCTCCTGATCAAGCTCCGCCGCACCGCGACGACATTGCAAACTTGGCACCGGCACAACATCGGCGTCACTAAGCTCCAGCTCGCCATTGCTTCTGAAGTAATTCGCCTACTCGACATGGCCATGGAGAGTCGCCACTCTCTCCATAGGAAATCTCACTGCGGTGGGCCCTCAAAGTCCGTGTTCTGGGCCTGGCCGCCATTGAGAAAATACGCTGGAAACAGCGCTCAAGGCTTAATTGGTTCAAGCTCGGGAATGCCAACACAAGATACTTCCACATTCGAGCAAACTCGTGACGCCGCAGAAACCACGTCCACACCCTGATCACAGATCGTGGGCCCCTGGCCAACCACGACGAGGTGGCTAATTCACTTCACCATCATTTCAGTTCCATTTTCGGGGCGCCACATGCTACCTCACTCGGCTCCTCCTTCATATTCAACTGGAGCAATCTCGACCTCCCAGCGGTTGACCTTTCGTCCCTCGAGGCTCCCCTCTCCCTTCATGAACTCCACGACACCCTTATGGCAATGCCTAATGATAAAGCTCTTGGGCCAAAATAACTTTCTTTTTGTCCAGAGTAAAACCAAACTTCTCCACAGATCCGGCACGCCGGCCCTACTGTTGAAGCTAGACCTCCAAAAAGCATTTGACTATGTTTCTTGGCCTTACCTACTAGACAACCTTCGCGCCCACGGCTTCGGCGATAAGTGAAGGAATTGGATTGCCTCCTCCCTGCGGTCCTCCTCGTCTCAAATCCTCCTCAACGGCTTCCCGGGACCTTTTATCATCCACCGTAGAGGGCTCCGCCAGGGACTCGCTATCCCCCTTTCTATTCAACCTTGCAATTGAACCCTTACAACACCTTATGCACATTGCCACCGAATAGGGGGTCCTTTCGCCGCTTCAAGGTATCCCGACCAACCTTCGTATCTCGCTATACGCTGATGATGGTGCAATCTTTGTGGCACCAATCAAGGAAGATATCTCAGCGCTGGCGCAGATCCTGCAGAGATTTGGAGCAATCTCTGTCCTCTGCACCAACTTCGAGAAGAGTCAGGTCGTGCCCATCAAGTGTGAGGGGCTTGACCTCGATGATATTCTTGTCGGTGTAATAAATACCAGGGTATAAAGAGCCTTGGGGAAACCGCAAGGGCCCCACACGTCAGGCGGGCGAACCAGGCCCCAGCGTGTGGGCGAGCCCCTCGGGAGCCAAGCGAGGGCCCCACACGTCAGGCGGGCGAACCAGGCCCCAGCGTGTGGGCGAGCCCCTCGGGAGCCAAGCGAGGGCCCCACACGTCAGGCGGGCGAACCAGGCCCCAGCGTGTGGGCGAGCCCCTCGGGAGCCAAGCGAGGGCCCCACACGTCAGGCGGGCGAACCAGGCCCCAGCGTGTGGGCGAGCCCCTCGGGAGCCAAGCGAGGGCCCCACACGTCAGGCGGGCGAACCAGGCCCCAGCGTGTGGGCGAGCCCCTCGGGAGCCAAGCGAGGGCCCCACACGTCAGGCGGGCGAACCAGGCCCCAGCGTGTGGGCGAGCCCCTCGGGAGCCAAGCGAGGGCCCCACACGTCAGGCGGGCGAACCAGGCCCCAGCGTGTGGGCGAGCCCCTCAGGGCGCCAGGCGAGGGCCCCACGCGCCAGGCGGGTGCGTGGGCGAGCCCCCTCTGAAGACTAGGCGAGGGCCCCACGCGCCAGGCGGGTGCGTGGGCGAGCCCCCTCTGAAGACCAGGCGAGGGTCCCACGCGTCAGGTGGGGCCCGCGCGGCAGGGAACGTCCCGAAAGGAGTCTTCTGGGCGAAGGCTCCCCCTGCTGCGAAGGACGAGCGCATTTAAGGCGACATCACGCGCGGATAGACAGCTGAAGACATGATTACCGCTACAGTGACCCCTGCAGGTCTGAGCTGCTGTCACTGTGGCGCAGAAGAATTGACCGGCAGAGAGAAGGTTTGCTTGAGATGGCCGCCCGCGTCAGGAGGAGCAGACTGGGTCCCACCCGCAGCCTCATCGGTGTGACTGTGCGGGTCAGTGGCCACTTGCGAAGCACGCGAGGGCGGCGCCGTGCGGCGCAGTAGCAGCACGCTTTCGTCTCTCATGTCCCGTCCTTTTTGTCTTATCAACTGTACCGAAAGTACTGTACTACCTCCTCCCTCGGCTCTCTCCGCCAGTTCAAGGCTTGTATAAGATGGGAGGAGAAAGAGGGAGGAGGGGTCTCCGAGGCTGGACACAGCAGACTGTAACCACTTTCCATTCAACCACAACCAAGAAAAGAGCTAAGGCTCGGCAGGAGTAGGACTATTACCCGCGAGGGGGTCCGAACCTGGGTAAACCCCGTGTGTTGCTCTTCGCCGCGTCCCGCGCTCAATCGAACCGAGCTCGGCTGGTCGGCTAGCTACTCGGAAATCTGACTAGGGGTGTGATCCGCAGTGGTTGAGCGGTGAACACGCCGTCAATTCTCGCCGATCTACCTGTGCGACGAAGTACTTCCCCATCACGTACCTCGGCCTCCCACTCGCCATCAAGAAGTTAAAGCACGTACTTCCAACCTCTGATTGACAAGATCGCTGGCCGTTTGGTAGGCTGGCGGGGGCAAGTGATGTCAAAAGGGGGTAGAATCACCTTGCTCAAGTCGGTTTTCTCGGCCCTACCGTCTTACACCCTATAAGTGATATCTCCGCCTACCTCGGTCCTTCAGACAATCGATAAACTGCGCCGCACCTGACTTTGGCGCGGAAATGACAATGTTGCGGCGAGCGGGAGTCGTGTCAACTGGAAACTTGTCTGCTCCCCGGCTACCCTTGGGGGACTTAGGGTGCTCGACTTGAAGAACTTCGCCCGCGCCCTCCAATTGCGTTGGCTTTGGTTGGCCAAATCCGACTCCTCCAGATCATGCCCCGTCTCGCTGGACAGGGTGGACCCTAGTAGTGCAGCACTTTTCAGAATAGGCACTGAGCTAGTTCTTGGGAATGGTGCCACCTTCATATTCTGGACTGATGCTTGGCTTCTTGGCCAATCTCCAAAGGAAATGACCCAGGACTTTTTGCGGCCTCCATAGGAAAAAACCGCACAGTCGCCGATGCTATTCACAATAACAACTTGTTGTTGGACTTACGACAGAATTTCACCCTTTAGCCTCGCCTTGGAGCTGGTCTCCCTTTGGCAAAAGATCAGTTGTGCTGCGCTCCGTCAGAACCAGGAGTAGTTTGGCGTTTCTCCGTAAACGGGACCCTCTCTGTTCGCTCAGCATACCGCATACAATTCGCTGGAAGAATATCTCCGATGGCGCTAGTGCTAATTTGGAAGCAGTGGGCGCCCTCTAAGTGCAAGTTCTTTCCTGGGACGCTGTTTCTAAGGAGGGTCATGACTGTTGATGCCCTCCTGCGTAGGGGGTTGCCGAGTAATTACTTCTGCGCCCTTTTCCTTCGATGCCTGGAGACCCCAGAGCAACTCTTCCTCTAGTGCACCTAATCCTCCCAAATTTAGGACCTCCTGTTTTCCAGGCTTAACGCCTCACGCCTTCTCCGCTCTGCATGGACCCACACTGAGGATCTCTGCGCTTGGTGGGCCGAGGACATCCTGCAACCCAACCTTGCCCAGGCCTAGGATCCGTCGTGTTAGCAACCTTATGGCATCTCTATATAGAAAGGAACAATCGCATGTTCAACTCGAAAGAGCTGCCGATGATGGCCTTCTTCGATTTGCTACTGAGCATATTGATGAATTCTTGTTTAAGGATATTTGTTGCTTCATTAAATGGTCGGCATGGTTGACCGTTGCCTAGTACATGAACCATGAAATGCCTACCTAATCTTAGCATTTTATATTAGAGTTTATACTGAATACGTGTATGAGTTGTTTATGTGGACTCTGAGTATTAATAGGTCGTAGTGGGTCTTGTCAGGGTCGGACTCGTATCCTGGTCTCCTGTATAAATAGGGAGGTACCCCTGGTGTACGTAATCAGCTATTACGATCTAGCTGTGGCGTAGGACGTGCAGAGGTCAGCGGTCGGCTTATGGCCACGACCTAGGTGGTTCGGTGTGCTTGTGCTTAAATGGGGGAGCTCCCATAGTCAAAGCCCCGCAGACGTAGACAACAATGTCGAACTACGTTACCAAATATCATGCATCCTCTGTCGTCTAGGTGGCCAAAAAATTCTAACAAGTGGTATCAGAGCTTTTTCTGACGCCATGTGGAGACAAAAATATCACGCCTTCAATGTCATCTTGATCTTGCGTGGCTAAAAATCCTAGCATGCAAGGGTCAGCGGACGGCTTGGGCCACGACCCGGGTGGTCCGGTGTGCTTGTGCTTAATTGGGAAGGAGCGTCCATAATTAGAGCTACGTAGACGTAAGCAGTGATGCCAAACTGCGTTACCAAATATCGTCTTTTCTGTGTCGTCTATATCTTATGTGGTGGCTAAAAAAATGCTAACATTTTATTTTCTCCTAGCAACCAATCGAATGCCACATTTTTTTGCCTATCCTAAGGTTAGCCGTGGGTTGTGGCTAGAAACCAAACACCTCCAAATAAGAGATAAGTACTCATGCTACAACTGTAGCAAACTTCTGATGTTAGATTAGACAAGGTCAGTAGTTATCTAATGTTAGATTAGACAAGGTCAGTAGTGAACCAACTGTCATACTCATCCTTGACCCTTCGCCCTATCCTCTAGAACTTAACCTAACTGCTTCACCCACATCTCGTGCATCGTCATTGTGCCAAACTGCACCTCGAGGCACAAACACATCGGCACGTTTTATTTTGAGCGGTGTCTCTTTCTTCCTTCGCATGGCCACCACACCGCAAGCCCACAGCTCCCAACTCAGGGGTGGGCCCACCATTCAGGCCGGTGGACCATGGCCTGATATAAAATTTTGGGAAAAAGTGCTGATTTGGTCCCTTAAGTATGCCCGCTGTACCACTTTGGTCACTAAACCTTAATATTGGACTTGTGAGGTCCCTCATATAGCAAAACCGGACTTGATCGATCCTTTGACTGGTCTAAACAGCGGTATTAGGGTTTTCTTGCCAACGTGTACTACCACATCATTGCCACGTCACACATGGTGAACACCTGGACTGCCACATCATTGCCACGTCATTGCCACATCACACATGGTGAACACCTGGGCTGACACGTCTTTGCCACATCATTGCCACATCAGCAAGAAAACCCTAAAACTACCCACTGACCTGGTCAAAGGACTATTGTGGTCCGGTTTTGCTACATGAGGGGCTTCACAAGTCCGGTATTGAGGTTTAGGGACCAAAGTGGTCCAGCGGACATAGTTGAGGGAACAAATCGTCACTTTTCCAGAATTTTGTGGCTTTCATCCTTAATAATGTTCTTTTTAGTACTCCATCTGTTCTTTTTTTAATGCCTTTAACTTTTGTACATGCCTTTAACCATTCATCTTATTCAAAAAATTATGTAAATATCATTTATTTTGTTGTGATTTTTAATCAATAAAGGTACTTTAAACATGACTTATTTTTTGCATGTTTGCACTAAAATTTTGAATAAGACGAATGGTCAAAGTCATGTCTAAAAGTCTAAAGCGTCAAACAAAAAAACAGAGGGAGTATCTTTTAATCTCAGCACTATTCATCTATACCTAATAATAAATAGAATAGAGTTTCTTCATGTTTCTTCGTCCGTCACTGCGCCAAAATTACCCACCAATGCCACCGCTCTAATCTCGGTCGTCCATCTCTCCATCAGGACTTACATATCACGTCCAAACCCTAGCCCACCCGGTCTCTCTCTCCCTCATCCTCAACTCCTTGCCTCCCCTCGCATCGCCTCCTCCCCCTCCTCTCCCATCCTTCCCACGCCTCTCCATCCCTCTCCCTCATCCCTCACCCCTCTCTCCCCTCATCCTCTCCACACCGTCTACAAATCGCCCATCGCCGACGCTACTTTCTGCCTGTCCGTCTCCTAGCGGTCGCCGTCTCCCCGTCCTGTTCGGCGACGGCGGGGGCACGGGCTCATAGCGCAGCTGGCGGTGACAGGCCAGCGGCCCGGCGAGCGATGACCCTCGGCACTGGCGGCGCCTCCTGCAGTCCGGCTCCCTGGCAGGACTGCATGACGAGGGCCGCTTTCCTTGATCCGGATTCGGCCCTGATCCGCACGACATGGCATTGGCATTGGCTCGATTCGACATTGAAGGTCGATCCTCCAAGTACCAGGTCATAGTAACTGAATCTCAACATTCTTGCATCTCTCTAGGACAGGAGACTAATCTGTGATGATAGTGGCGCTAGGGTCCTTACTCTCTTATTTTCGATGCTCCAATCTGAGATGATAGTGGCGCTAGGGTTCTGAAGACCCGAGCTAGGCGGCTAGAGAGGGTGAATAGACGTCACAAATTTTTGACGCTACCGTTTTCACCAAAACCCGAACAACTTGACTATTATGTGCACCCATAGCATGCATGATTAAGAGTCATAGAATATGTTGGAATTTTTTCTATTCACAAACCTGATTGTGAAGTGTACAAAAGAAAGGAATGAATTCAAAGCTTACATTAGGAAAGAAGATCAAGCCAAATGACCAAAGAGACTTTCAGAAAAACGAAAGCAGATTTGTTCTCACTTGGAACAGATGGATCATGGCTTTCTGATGCTCTTTAATTTTTGGTAATTTTTGTCCGTATTACATAATTAGCCATGAGAAACTCAGCCGAAAATTTCCTCAAAACTCTCAGTAGAAAAGTATGAAAATTCAAACAACACACGTTACTTTCTGCAAAACAAAAGCAGATTCTCCAGAGTTTTAGGCGCCTAGAGGGGGTGAATAGACGCCACAAATTTTTGACGCTACCGTTTCACGAAAACCCGAACAACCTGATAATTATATGCACCCATAGCATACATGATTAAGAGTCATGGAATATGTTGGGATTTTTTCTATTCATAAACCCGATTGTGAAGTGTACAAAAGAAAGGAATCAATTCAAAGATTACATTAGAAAAGAAGATCAAGCCAAATGACCAAAGAGATTTTCAGAAAAACAAAAGCAGATTTCTTCTCACTTGGAATAGATGGATCATGGCTTTCTGGTGCTTTTTAATTTTCGGTAATTTTTGTCCGTATTACATAATTAGCCATGAGAAACTCAGCTGAAAATCTCCTCAAAACTCTATATAGAAAAAATATGAAAATTCAAACAACACACATTACTTTCTGCAAAACAAAAGCAGATTCTCCAGAGTTTGTTTCTACTTGGAGGAGATGGATGGTGAATTTCCGCAGCTCTTTGATTTTTGGTAATTTTTGACTCTATTTAACAATGAGTTTTGAATCACTATGATAAAAACCTCCTCAAAACTCCTTCCACATAAAATATGAAAAATCAAGAACCACGAACTGTCAAGAACTTCGAGCATAAAGTTTGGGACTTGGTTTTCACCTCATAGCTCCCAAATGGGAAAACCAGCGGACTTCAAATTTTTGCACTCATCTCAAACTGATTTTTCTAGATTTTGTAAAAATCTTTAACTGACTACTGCGCGGAGTAATGTTTCTAGACAAATTACAATAAGTCAAGAACATGATCTCTTGCATCTCATATGGTTGTCAAAGAGTGTGTCAAATCATATTATCAATCTCAAGGCATCCTAGATCACCAAGAACAAGCAAGAAATCATCCTAAGTTCATCTCAAAACAAGAGCTCAAAAAGGGAAAACGAAAATAAGAAAAACTAAGAGCAAATCAACGCAAGATACTCATGGAGAGGAATGATTTCATTGCATAGAACTTGATGGATTACAAACCACTCTCCATGTGGCCACAAGCACTCTAAGTGCCACCCAAACACACCCAACTCACCCTCTCTATTTTTAAAATTTTTAGCTCTAAGGGGATGAGGAGAAGGGCTACCCCTTTCCCTCCTTATATAGCCCAAGGGTGAGATGCCCCAAACCCTAGAGCCCATCTCCACTCTTCGTTTGAGGATGAGTGGTGTACAACTTACACACTCTAAGACACACTCCCGAGGGGTAATATCTTCGCAGCTTCCTCGGTCCCCAGCACATGCCTGGGCCCACCGCACAAATCAACTTCGCCACCAAGTAACCGACGGCACAACCTCCAGCTGCCTCGGATCCCTAGCCATGGTCGAAGCTTCTCCCGCACATCACCTCATGTGACCGTCAGGTCATTGAACCCGGTGGCCTGCACGCCTCCGGACGCACCAGCCTCTAGCTGTCCCCGCTTAGTGTCAGACACATACCCACCGAAACCTTCGGGGACTCAACAACGGCTTTTTGATTTTCCGATGAAGAAGAGATGTCGCCGTCATCTTCGATGGAGACGTAATCGAGGAAGCTGATTTCACCGTCGACGTTGAAGCAGTGGGAGACACTGGACTAGACTTTGTTGGTGGAGAGATACCGGCTGACTCCGCCATCGATATTTCAGACGTTGATCTTGACGGAAAATAATCCGACATCGTCTCAGATGCTTCTGGCGATGTATCCGGCTTCAATGCGAATTCTTCTGGTAATAACAACGTCGATCTAGTGAAAACAAACTCCGCCACCGGCTCTTCCATAGGAAAATCCGATATTGATGTTGACTGTGTCATCTGTTTTTCCAGCGAAGTAACCAAAAAATCCGATTTAAACGTTGTCACCGGTGTAGATGTATCAAATGTCGATCTTGTCGGCAAATAAGCCGATGAGGCGATCTTCGACGTTGACCATGGCGTTGAATAATCCTGTGAAGCTGAATAATAATCCGATGAGGTCGAATTTGATATCGACGATAGAGACTGTGGTTTTGGTGGTTTTGCTGCCCACTTCCAATTTCCATACATGATTGGCAGATCAACCGATATGGGTCCCACCGGGCGTGCCAGTTTGTTGACGCGGAAAAGTGGTTTCCCGGCACCAACTACCGCCGAACAACAGGGGATCGTGCTTTCCGAGGACGTGCCAGCCGATTTGACCTTTTGCAATCGTCAAGGTTTCAGATAGGCAAGATACCGGCGAAGCAATGACGATTTACCGATAGCCTGGGAAATAAACCGATAATCGACTTAACGATGAGACATCGAGCCGATAGAGCAGACAAGCCGCCGGCGAAGCGATGAGCGCTTTACCGATAACTTGAAAGATAATCCGATGATCGGCTTAACGATGTTACGTCGAGGCGATGGAACGGGATGGAACCTAACACCCCCGGCAGATGGCGATGCGCAGCAATGCCGCCGAGAGATAGTATTCCGGGCGAAACCTAACTCCTCCTGGCAGACGGTGATGCGCAGCAATGCCACCAAGAGATAGTATTCCGATGCCGACGGCGAGGACATCGGACTGAACCGAGACAGTCCCTACCGAGGGAGTTGACGGCGAGAAGATCGATCTTAGTCGAGACAGTAGACGCCGGCATTTGTACTTAGAAAACCGATACGAGCGGATCCATAGCACAAGGGTAAAAGGTAGACGAAATAGTAGATGTATTATTGATTGAAAGAGAGATAGATCCTTTACATGCTGCACGACAGCTCTTATTTATACTAAAGACACATCGGCTAATCCGGTAACTTGACATGGACTCTATCTCTTTGTTACCTAAAATAACTAACCGACTAGACTTATCGTGCAAGGCACGGACTAGATACAAACTGACTCAATGAAATACTAATTATATAAAAGCAGACTAATTAACCGACATGATTCTTTATAGCTTGCCATCTCTCCACGTAATGCTTCCATAATCTTTTTCATGGCTAATCACGTATAGCCTCACGTGATGGGCTTAATATGCAAAGCCGATTGTGAATCTTCCAGGCACTTCACGTAGGGCTTTTCCGTATATTGCTGAATCGGTTTCCATATATATCTGAACCAGCTAATCAATGATCTAATCGGCTACGTACTCCAGATTGTATACTCTTCTTTTATTTGGCCTTCACGTACGTGATAATCCCTTGGCCTCCAGGCTTACTCTTCCTTGATTAGTCATGTACGCACGCATATGTTGATTAGTCATGACTAGTTGATCGGCTATTCCTCTTCCATGTACACACGCATGTGTATATACATGTTGATTAGTTAAGCACGATCAGCTCTTGATCTTTCCATAAATGCACGTGTATATATAAGCCGATCCATGCCTCCATTAACGCACATACAAAAATCAATTGTATCATATCTATGCTTAATCATATGAACTCTCCTTTGATCGGCTACCGAATATATTTGCCACACCATTAATGCACAAACCGATCTGCTAACCGGTTCATCATCTCTTTTGATCGGCTATCTAATCCTTCTGCGTATATATGTATGCATAAAAGCCGATCATCATCTTTTCCAAACATTAACCGATCAACTAATAATGACACCCGAGTGTATGCCGATCTAGCTCCTTTTTTGACCGAATATGCTATTTTTCACCCTCTTTTGGCCACTAAAATAACCGTATTTTTGTGCCAAATTTAGGTGTCAACACAAGGTTAGTCCATCACAAAATTACGAACATTATAATACATTAGTGACAACACAATTAGCAAACCCTAACACACCACGTGCCAGCTTAACAAATTCTACCGGACCACGTCCAATCAAAACTATTACCTAGCCCATGTTCAGCACAATGGTCCGGTTCCAATTCCACGAAAATTTTCATAAATAAACCATTTAAAATTCTTCAAAACACTTCAAATTCCATCTTGTGACATATATTCATCATCAAACCGGGGTACCCTCCAAATGGATCTCAACACTCCCCCTGATGAATATATTGACAAACCCTCGAAAAATATTTTAATGTTTTTGGATTTGTCGAACAAGGCACGTTGGACATGCCGACTCATGTTTGGAGCAAAAGATTGGAACACATGTGTTCAAAATCTTCAAGTCGTGGAAGTCAAAGCTTCCTAAAAAATTCTCCCACTTTTTTAAGAAATGCATTTTGATGTATTTTTTAATTCTCCCTCTTTTGGCAATATAGGCATAAAATTTTTTGAGGGAACAAGCACAAAATATGATGTAAATGCAAATACAAGTCCTATGGATCTTTGAAAATTATCCATTTGAACGTGAAGCACATGTCAAAGATGCTCGAAGCAATGCAATTTTAGTTCGGTGCTCACAAGTTCAAGAAATGCTAGTAAATCGTTATTTTTATATTGGAAAATGTGGCTAGAAAATCACAATCCAAATGTTGCGGCCTAACAAGGCACCAAGGCGGCTTCGATAGAACACCACATGCAACCTTTTGAAAACAAAATAGCTTCAAATCGATAGCCTAACAAACTAGCATTTTTTATGTTTTTACAAATATTTTGATGCAACCAGAGGTTCAAAGAGAGCAATTTCTAGCAAGGCACATATCAAGAATCATTGGAAATGGCCTCCTATGTCACTCTCCAGCTATGTGTATTTTTGCATTTCTGATTGAATTTAGTCGGGAGAGCCTCTAGCCTCATACAAATGGCCGACGATGCCCAACATTACACTGAAAGAATCACACGGCTTGGCTATTCGATTCCTTTCCAAGTTCATGTCTCTTGTGTGCAATGGCAAGCCATCTCGTGAAGGTTAACCAGTGAAAACTATTCAAAACTTGAAATTGCATAATTTTGGTTTTTCAATTTACAGGAGCAAGATTTGGCGAACAAAAGATTTCACCAAGTTGAAAGGATGACTGAAAGACGACTGTAAACGCCTCATCGAGCAACAACATTTAGAAAGTGAAAATCTCATGCCACATCAAATTTTTTGGAAAAACAAAAAACAATGTCATTTTTGCACTAGACACCAATTAAACGAGCTAGCACAAGCTGAAATGTGAATATTCTTGGCATCTTGTAAAGCCTAAATTCAAAAGCATAATAGAAAAATCTCCAAAGCAAAATAAGTCTATGGCCTTGTTCTTTTCAGCATATCGTTGCGTTGGCGTATTACTGTAGCAAATTTGGGAGCTCTCAAAAAGATGTCTAAAGATTATAAAAAATTAGTTTAAAAATATTTTTATAATATTTGGAAGGAAAACTAAAAGCCATGAAAAAAATCGTTACAAATTATCACAACATATAGGCTGTATAAAAAAAAATTGCTACAGTAGTATGCAACGGTAAGATACGCTGAAAAGAACAAGGCCTATATGCTAATTCAAAATTTTCCGAAACTCCCCCTCAAAAAGTGAGCCAACATTTTGCCCAAAAATGATGTGCAAGACGATCAGTAAGAAAAAAGAGAGTCGAAAAAAATAAGGAAATGCAACTGGGCAAATCACAAAGAATTAGGCAAGATCATAAACCACTCAAGCTCAGACTCGCTCTCATCTGCTGCTTGCGACTTACAAGGAAAGACAGCTCTACACCTCAGATACTAGAGATATGACACGGACCATGTCTACCCAGAGACCTATAAGACTGCGGGATCAAACTAGCCATGGAGAGAAGTAAGCCTATTACGCATGATAGCAAACTAAGCACAAGATGAGAGGTCTGTGTCACAGCACGCCAGAAATCTATGTGAAGAGTACTGACTGCCTAAACACAATTTATCTAAGCCCGAATGAAACCCAAATGCAGATGCAGGAAAAGAGAAAAGAATATATTACATATAGTACAAATAGCCCAAGCTCCCCCTTACTATAAGCTCCGAGCTCTCCCCTGAGAGCCTCAAACATATCCTTGTCCAGTGGCTTGGTGAAGATATCAGCCAACTGATAGTCGGTCTCAACGAACTGCAAGACTATATCACCCTTCTCCACATAGTCACTAAGAAAATGATATTTCATGTCAATGTGCTTTATACTAGAGTGCTTCACTGGGTTTTTGACAATGTTGATGGCAGAGGTGTTGTCATAGAGAAGTGACACACTTAACCAACCCAAAATCCTTCAAGGTAGAGCAGAGCCAAACAACCTGACTGCAACACGCAGCAGCGCCAACATACTCACCTTAGTAGTAGACTGTGCAACACTCGACTGCTTCCTAGAGGACCAAGAAACAAGAGAAGTGTCAAGAAATTGGCAAGTGACAGAAGTGCTTTTCCTATCTATCCTACAACCAGCATAGTCTGCATCTGAGAAGGCTCTAAGAGATAGACAAGAGACAGCAGAGAAACATAGGCCAATGTCTGTAGTCGTTTGGAGATAGCAGAAGATCCGCTGTGCCCTCTGAAGGTGGCACACTCTACGTGAGGCCTGAAAGCTGGCACAAAGACACACAACGAACTGGATGTTCGGCCAGGAAGAGGTGAGGTAGAGCACGGAACCTATCATGCTACGGTACTCCTTTTGGTCTACTGGCTCACCATTGTCATCGGGCCCTAAGGCAACAGCGTTTGCCATCAGAGAAGAGACCGACTTTCTATCAAACATGCCAAATCGACTAAGCAGGTATTTTGTGTACTTGCTCTGATGAAGGAAGGTTCCCACTGGTGTTTGCTTCAACTGAAGACGAGAAACAAGTTGAGCTCCCCCATCATGCTCATCTCAAATTCCGAGCTAATCACCTCTGAGAACACATAAACAAGAGCAGAAGAGGAACCACCAAAGATAAAGTCATCAACATACACATGCACCAGAAAGAAATCAGAGCCAACCCTACGGGTAAACAAGGTCTGGTCTATCTTACCCATTAGTGATGGGCGTGGACGCGGGTCTCGATCTTCTGGTGAGAGACGACGAGGATAATTCGGTAGATGTCATGGAGACCTAAAGGATCCGGCTTCCAACCCCACAAGGAACTGGAAATCCTGGCGATCGCTAAACCACCACGGCGAGTGTTATCGACCGAACAAGAGGCACGATCGACCTGTCCACGAAGGACGGTTCCTGCAAGCAACTGAAGAACGAGAAAGAACACAAGATAAGCAATCACAATTGCGAATATAGATTAAGATCAACAGGGGTTCAGAAACTTGGTCTTGTTGGTCTAGTCGACATAAGAAGAACAAGGCAATATCTCACACAACCGTGACGAAATCAACTAAACAAAACCCAACTAAGACGAAGCACGGCGGGGCCTTATATTGGGCGGCATGGCGGGACCTTATATTGGGTGGCAGCCGGAGGAGGGGCGCCCAAACAGGTGCCCACGCATGCTCAACCCTAACTCTAGGGGTACACGGGCTTTGGGCCCAAAAATACGGCGACGCAGCGTCGGAAAGTTTCTGTCCGTCAGCTTGTTTTCATGATTTTCATTGACTCGGATTGAATTTGATGGCGTGGTCGTATCCGTTGGAAAGCTTATCTCGTAAGCTTTTCGTAGAGTCCTTATTTGCCTCATTTAGACGTCATATGTGATCTGGTCGTCCGTTTGAAGGTGTACTGGTCCTAGAAGTCCGAACCGGACTCGGCAGCGAATTCGACGTTTTTTCGACTTGGCCCCGGTGGTCGGGGACGTCGTGAACGTTGTCAATGATGTCTTCATCATCCCCCTTTCTTGAATTTGAGGCATCCTCGACTCACGCTTTGTATGTCCAAATCCCTTGCAACGAAAACATTGAATGTCGCGAGTATGGCCTGTGGATGCGACAGAAGAAGCATTTTTGGCGGTGGCTTGCACTGAGGAATTCTTGCTTACACTCGTAGCTCGTGTCGGATGGGTAGAAGGAACAACGGGCGAAGATGCTTGATGAAGTATTGACGATGGAATCTTTGCAGCCTCAAGGTTTAATTTTGATGAACCACTGAAGTTTCCTCGCGTCCGGATTTCGTCCCTGTACTTCCCTTTCTGCTTTCCAAACAAGATGGAACAAACGAGTGATAGAATTGTATTCCTTATAATCAAGTATATTCTGAATCTCACGGTTTAACCCATCCAAGAATCTAGCCATTTTTGCATCTTCACCCTCTTGTAAACCACAACGCAACATACCAATTTGTAGTTTCTGATAATACTCCTCAACTGATTTGCTATTTTGGTTTATACGTTACAACTTATTAAGGAAATCTCTCTCATAATGAGAAGGAACAAATCTAAATTGCATGGCACGTTTGAAAGCTTGCCAGGTGGTAGGTTCATTTCCTCTTCTACAGATTTCATGCCACCAAATAGATGCAAAATCAATGAATTCACTAACAACAACCTTAACTTGGTTTTCAGGTGAAACAGTAAAGCATGAAAATTTTTGATCTATTAATAATTCCCAATCAAGATAAGCATCAGGGTCATATTACCAGCATACGGTGGTATTGTCAATTTAACCTTGGCTATGAGTCATCACGTACCTCACGATTACCTTGACGATTTCAGGCCATACCTTGCCGATTGTGGCGTAGCCTTCGATGATCTCGATCATTGTTCACATCGAATCCATCGTCTTTCTCGGAATCAGCAACGTATTCATTCTCAGCTTGTTCAACCTCATCAGCCTAAGAGCGACGGTTAGCAGGGGCTGCAAGAGGCACAGGGGCATCAGGGGGTGCAGGAGGCACACGGGCAGCAGGGGCAGGTGCTCCTCTTTCAATGTCTTCCATCCTCGTGATCAAGTTAACAATACTTCTCTCGAGCCGCTCCATCCCGTGGGTGTTTGCATTCGCTAGTAGAGTGATGTTATTGGCCATATAAGCCATGGCCTTTTGCTGGTCCTCCATGTACTTCGCTAATTCAGTGTTAAGCGCAGACTCGTTGTTACTTCCTCCAGACATGGTTAGTGGGAGTAAAAAGAACACACAAGAATATAAATACTATATGCTGCTGTTGTGTGTGTTAACAGCTCTCTCTAACCTATCCTTTGTTCTTACCAGTGCTTACCGTGCAAGCAGTAGGTACAAACGGCAACTGGTCGGCGATAACTTCAACGCATAGGGTGGTAAAGTGATGGTTAGTATCCGCCCCTGCTTGGTTAGTAGATGATGGAGCTTGGACAGGCTTATATATATAGAAAAAGATAAACAATTGTTCAAACAGCAATATAAAGTTGAATAATAACCCAAAGTAGCAATTGCTGGAACTAGCCTAGTCTTAGATGTAGGGCAAGCTGGAATATAGGGATAGCACAAAAGAATGGCACAAAGGGCTAAGATCAAACTAAGCACACTGTAATTGAACACAGAGAATTCCCTTGCCAACTTCTCTTCTCTTTTTTTTTTAATTTCTGCGCGGCTCTTTTCTAGGCTCGACCTCTTTCTTTCACCAAATTTTTTTATTTTTGTATGCTTTTTCTAATATTTTTCAGCTTCAGTAACACAGAAATATGGACACAGAACAAACTCTCCTCAATTTAGAGGTTAGAGGTGGCCGATTCAATTTCTGGAGGGTGCTCTGAAAAGCGTGCAGGAACTTTGGGAGTCGGATAGGTGGTCTTCCTAATGAATTTTTGAGATTCTAATTCGACTAAAACAAAAAAGTGAGTTTTAGTTGGATGTATCTCGTCGAGATCTTTCCAACGAGTGGTCGTGGACCCAAATTGGAGTTTGTATGAGAAAGTTATGGCTATTTTACCAAAGGGTCTCCGGATCTGGGTTCCTGGATAGGCTGTTTTGCCGTTTTTCTGCGTTTCGGCAACGAGCAATGGGTATGCGGCGGCTGAAAAGGAGGGCTAGCGATGCAGGGAGATTAACACAAGATGGTTTGCAACCTATCTATGGTTTGCGATGGCGGGACAGTAGCACATGGTGGCTAGCGGGGCAAACCGAGTAGGACTCGATTTGGATCAAAGACAGCTAAACCGATCTAGACTCGACTAACCAGCAACACGACGAACTGTGGCAAAAACTCAACGACGTATACAGTAAGAACAATTTCAAAGGCTAAATGTGGCTCGGATAATATTAGATGCAAAACTTTTTGGGTGTGGCAATTTTCTGGACTCTAAATATAAAACCGATCTAAATAGAAAACGAAAATTTTCTCACCAGGCAACGATGGATGCTCTGATACCACTTGATGGGCGTGGACGCGGAGTCCCGATTTTCTGGTGAGAGACAACGAGGATAATTCGGTAGGTGTCATGGAGATCTAAACGATCCGGCTTCCAACCCCCACAAGGAACTGAAAATCCCGGCTATCGCTAAACCACCATGACGAGTATTGTCGACCGAACCAGAGGCACGATCGACCTGTCCACGAAGGACGGTTCTTGCAAGCAACCGAAGAATGAGCAAGAACGCAAGATAAGCAATCACAATTACGAATATAGATTAATATCAACAGGGGTTTAGAAACTTGGTCTTGTTGGTCTGTCCGACATAAGAAGAACAAGACGATATCTCACACAACCGCGAATAAATCAACTAAACAAAACCCAACTAAGAAGATGCACGCCGGGGAACTTATTTAGGGCGTCGGCCAGAGGAGGGGCACCCAAACAAGTGCCCACGCGTGCTCAACTCTAACTCTAGAAGTACACGGGCTTTGGACCCAAAAATACGGCGACGTAGCGCCGGAAAGTTTCTGTCTGTCTTTTTGTTTTCATGATTCCTGTTGACTCGGATTGAATTTGAAGGCGTGGTTGGATCCGTTGGAAAACTTATCTCGTAAGCTTTCCGTAGAGTCCTTATTTGCCTCATTTGAACGTCGTTTGTGATCTGAGCGTCCGTTTGAATTTGTACTGGTCCGAGAAGTCCGAACCAGACTCAGCAGCGAATTCGACGTACTTTCGACTTGGCCCCGGTGGTCGGGGACTTCGTGAACGTCGTCAATGATGTCCTCATCATATATGGCATACATTATGGACACAAATGAGGAAGAACGGTCAAAGGTATAATATTACTGAAAAAATATTCTTGGTCCAATGCCCATCCTTTTAGATTGTGTTACACCAAATATATTCTTGGTTCGGTGCCCATCCTTTTGGATTGTGTTACACAAGGATGCTGGTGTTTACTTAGTGTTGAGGAACCTCGCTACCGGGTGTAGTCCGAGGTACGAACGTGGTAATCAATCACAGAGAAAGAGCAATCACAAGGGACACAAAGATGTATGGGTGGAGCTCTGCTTTATTAATTCTCAGATCTGTGTTTACAATAGGGGCTCCACCACTTCTTATATAGTACTGCTTAGGGTTTAGGCTAGGTCCATAAGTGGGACCCACCGAGGAGGAGGCACCGGCCGGCCCTAGCCGCACCATGCCGTGTGCCGGCCGGCCAGGCCAGGCCATCCCCCCACGGGGTGGTTTCCCAACACTCCCCCTTGGACCTTGCCAGTGAGATGCATATGCCTCATTAAAACTCCATCCAAAAACCCAGTGAGAAAAAAGGATTGGAGAAAGAGTACATAGCATACGCTTGCTGTGCGCACGATTTGCCTCATTAAAAACCTTATGTGAGAAAACTTCAGGGAAAAACTCACCAAGGGAAAAAGAGTACAAACCACCCAACATTGCATTCAATCTTCTAGATCGAGTTGGGTACTCCAGCTTCATGCCAAAGTTTTAATTCAGGGCGTGTGAATTATCTCCCCCTGAATTCAGCACTTCTTTGAGCCTGATCATTCCAATGCCCCTAACACACCTTTCAAAGGAGGCGGTAGGTAATGACTTAGTGAACAGGTCAGCCAAATTCTTACTAGATCAGTGAGGTACCTAGTAATGATTAATCGGATTAATCAGAATTTATCGGAAATTAATCGATGGACATTAATCGAAAAAATATACATAAACATTACATGATAACATACATCATTATCACTTCTCAATTCTTAGTTTCTCACAGAAAATACGGATGTTCATATTAAATAGTTAAGTACTTAAATAGACACATAGAACATAGCCACATAAACATATCGTCTTGGACATAAAGTCATAAACATAGATGCATTACACATAGTTCTTACATCACTAAATCTACAGATAACCTATTCTAGGATCAGTAACAAACAATCAAGATAGCCATGCACAAGCACAACAATAGATTAAAAAAATACTAACAGTGTCTAAAACCACCAATAGCTAACGATTTTTTGACAAATAATAACAGAAAAAATTCAATAAATAGCACTGCAAATGCCACACCAAGGTTCTTATGTAAAAATATTACTCGCTTGATTTGATTCTCCATAAATGACAAACTAAGTATTTCAAAGAGAGCAGAAAAGACCAAGTGGCAATAATTTTACTAGAGAAGAAATTCTCATGCACTTATATATAAGAAATTTCTGAATCACAATAGAATATACAGAACAAAGACTGAATCACAGTGCCATTCCGTGTTCATTTCTCCAATGCACATATCTAAAAGTCCAAGACATCGGCATTGAAGTAATCAGCTCCCATGTAACCCCAATAATTCATCAAGCGTCCACCAAACCGTAATAACTTCGTATAGCATACATTATACGAAGTTATACGACATGTTTTGCTTGTCAAGCCAAGTTGGCGGACATAACTAAATTTAATTATTTTGCATTCACGTCCTCCAAGTTATCACAGACTTCCATGACCATTGTGGCCAGGATTAGATGGTTAGCGCTGATTGGGACCCATGCCAACAGGTACAGCTTATATGTTAGATCGACGGTATTGATACACTGCTTTAATGGGCATTGCCTGAATGCTAATATAGGCCCAAGTAAAAGTGTATATCGAAGTGCTATTTAGCAGTTCGGTAACTAAAGTTATTTCCCAAACAAAAACTGCACTGAACACAGAATACCAAATGAATCAATACTAGCGCGTTGTATAATAGATGGATAATCAGTTTTCATCGTGTTAAGGGTGCCACCCCTAACAGCAAGAAATCTAAGATGAACCACTATGTATATACTTTGCGGACAAAAACAGATCAAGGCAATGCTATGGATGGCATTCAACAAAATTGGAAAGGAGAATATAGTTACCTGTTCAAAAGGTCTGCAACTTCTTCACATTCCTGGTGATTATAGAACCATATTCCAATTACTTCGACTGCAGCATTGCGGTACATTATATAAGGAACTTGTACCACGTATTCAAAATCTATCAAGATATCTTCAACCAGATTTTCTGTTGATAGGAGGAAGACAACATAGAATTCATATATTTAGTTACTGCATTAGCAAATTACATAAACAGTAATGAGAGATAAGAAACAAAATGACTTGAACAGGCTATGGAAGCTAATGTTTGAAGTTGCCATTTGAAATCAACCAACCAGGAATTTTTCTTGTATAGACCAAAAACATGATTTGGCGATGTTTTCAAACAATTATGCCAGTATGCTTTCATTCATTGGAATGCTCATACAGCCTCACATGTGAAATGAAGCAAGGTACTTATGGTGCAAGAGATTACGTTTCCAACATGCTTATGTTTGAGAACAGAAGTGTAGATAGCTTCATTTAGCTCAAAAGGATACAAACAAAGTCCCCTTTTGTGGTTATATGCTAATACAACATAGTCACAAACCTAAGCAATCAGTGTTGCGTAACCATTTTATTTCACAAGTAGTGTATATAATTATTCAAGTAAGAAATTGCTCCCGCTATTTAGGATTTGTCTTCAGTTTTTTTTTTTATGGTTCATCAGGATGAATATCCACAAGGACCCCATCCGCAATAAAATAGAACTTGAGATTACCTATATTTTTACGATTCATGATGACAAACTGGAAAATGGGTTGGGTGTTCCTACAAGAATAAATACTTGTTACAAAAAAAAAACAAGGTATTGATGGTATCATAGACAAATGCACATGCACACTCCTCAAGGCTTATAGAACCAACAAATTTGATCTTCCAAAGAATACAAAAGGATGTCTGGACAAAAGAGTTATACAAAATTCAGGGGTTGTAGATGCCAGAATTGTCACCAGGGTGCTTTCATAAGAAATGATGACCTCTTGTACTGATATTTACAGGAGAAAAATGTTTTCATGAACCTATTGTGTCCTATGAAACCACTCTACATTATCTCGTAATAACTTCGTATAGCATACATTATACGAAGTTATACGAAGATCGGCTTAGATTAGATAGTGATCCTTAGGATAAGATTTGCTAGTTTCAATCTCCTATTTTGTAGATCGAGTTATTACTTATTAGGCAGTTGTCCGTATAAAGGACCAGCCGGCTGACATACCAAAAACAAGCAAATAAAGAATCAGGTTCTTATTTGCTCCTTTCTCGCCACACACGGCGCTGCCGCTAGAGAGATCCCCTCGCCGACATTCCCTCTCTACCCTCCTAAATTTCATCATAGCACAATACAACCTTGATTAATAAACATATATGAAATAGAATACTCAGCATTAACATTAAGATGATTAGCAGACCGTAATAACTTTCGTATAGCATACATTATACGAAGTTATACGAGTGCATATGGGCCCCAATCGGCATAGGTTAGGCAGTCCACACGCACAAACAGGATCATGGACACTGTAGCACGTGAACACTACCACGGGTGCTCTAGAACAAATTAGTCATGTTAGTTTATATATTGGTTTAGTTTCAATCTCCCTTATACACTTAAAATTTGTTAGTTTCAATCTCCTATTTCCTAGATCAAGTTGTTAGACAGTTGTCCTATCAACCGGTTGTCATATTATAACAAGCAAATAAAGAATCAAGTTCTTATTTGCTCCTTTCGCGTGGCGTGGCACTACCGCTGGCGAAATCTCCTCGCCAACATTCCCTATCTTCCCTCTTAGATCTGATGTTAGCATTTGGTATCAGAGCCGACTTGACTCCAGCCATGTCCAACATTGAGGGTTTTGAGACTGGCATCACCAAAGCCCATCTATTTGCGGCACACAACCTAACCAAGGCCATGCACAACGCGGGCGGCCCGCGGCAGTGCGGGCGGCGCGGCCACGGCGTCGGCAGGACGCGGGCGGCGCGCGGCGGCGCGTGCGGGCGCGGCCACCGCGTCGGCGGGACGCAGCCGCGCGTGGCGGTGCGTGCGCGCGGCGGCGCGTACGGGCGCGGCCACGGCGTGCAGCGGCACCAACTGGGCGTGGCCGGCGCGGCGCGGCGTCGGCCAGATGCGGCAGCACGGTACGGGCGCGGGCTGGCGCGGCCACGGCGCGGCGACGGCGCCAACAGGCCGCGGCCACGGCGCGGTGGCGACGCCAACAGAGCGCGGGGATAGCGCCGTCAGGGCGTGGCGAGCGCGACGCCATGCAGGGCGCGGCGACGACCAGGGCGGCGGCAACGGCATGCAGCGCGGGCGTGGCCAAAATCCCCCCCAAAACAGATTTGAATCTACTAAAATTCATGGAAGTTTTCCAATCTACTAGGGAAACAACACATAGATTCCTCGATCTGCAAACAGGTTCACGCATAGATCACGAACTACGGGGTAATCAGCGTCCAAAAATACCTTCGTGGTCGTAGTGGATGCAGATCTGTCTTCCTCGCGGATTGATCGGCACGTTGATGGAGCGAGCGTGCTGATAACGTGTTGAGGAACCTCGCTACCGGGTGTAGTCCGAGGTACGAACGTGGTAATCAATCACAGAGAAAGAGCAATCACAAGGGACACAAAGATGTATGGATGGAGCTCTGCTTTATTAATTCTCAGATCTGTGTTTACAATAGGGGCTCCACCTCTTCTTATATAGTACTGCTTAGGGTTTAGGCTAGGTCCATAAGTGGAACCCACCGAGGAGGAGGCACCGGCCGGCCCTAGCCGCACCATGCCGTGTGCCGGCCGGCCAAGCCAGGCCATCCCCCCACGGGGTGGTTTCCCAACACTTAGTACTTTATGTTACGTGCATAAGGAACTTGATAAAAAAAACATCCGTATTAATTTGCAGATTCTGTCATTAGTTTGGCCTAAACATCTTACATACTTCAAATTTAAGTTGATGAAACTTTACTTTGTTTGTGGATAAGATACCTTTTGAGTTCTGCCAAATTACCGACCTTTTTGTACTTACCATGGCTGGTTTTTCTTTTAAATATGTCTCCAGGGAAACAGTTGAAGTTGGGAGAGCTCACTTTGTGACTGAAAATACAAGGTTCACTATTTTAGATGCACCGGTAATTTTTTTTCTTTTTATGAGACTTCTTTGCATATATCATATCTTACATCTAAATCATCATTTTGTGACTGTTTTTGGGTTGCTTCATGACAAAGAACATGGATACATGACAAACCCATATAATTCAATAACTTAAACACAACCTAAATATATAGGAAGACTTTGGATATTAGTATTGAGGATCTCATTGATTTTGATCTAAGTTTGTAGCTTCACAAAAACGCGCTACAAGGAGCTTTTTCCCCTTTTGAATTGAATTAAAATGTTTCATGGCGATTTTGAATTTGACTGTTGTGCAACAATTCAGAGTGGTTGTTGACCTGCTATTTTTGTTTATAATATATTCGTCATGCACATTCTCATGCAAAACATCAACTTTTATGCTGTGATGAACTATTTCTTTTTATGTTGAAATCTTTTACTGCCGATATGCCAATCCATTTGATGCTGGCCATTATTTTCTTTTTTTGTATATTTATTTCATTGGATTTATCGCTGAGTTGACAGGGCCACAAAAGTTACGTTCCGAACATGATAAGCGGCGCATCTCAAGCTGACATTGGTGTTCTAGTAAGCAAAGTAGTCGTATCCTTTTACGACTTGCATATTGTAATCTTCGAGCCTGACATAACTGTAATTTTTTCCCTGCTCAGGTGATATCTGCTCGGAAAGGTGAATTTGAAACTGGGTATGAAAGAGAAGGGCAAACTCGTGAACATGTACTGTTGGCAAAAACTTTAGGTGTTTCCAAGTTGGTTATGGTCATAAAAAAGATGGATGATCCTACTGTTAAATGGTCTAAAGAAAGGTATATTACATTGATAATTGATATTCTATTAAGTGTTAGCATGTCTATAAATTTGGTAAAAGAGATCAGGTTAGGTGTGAAAAATCATTAAATTATTAATTCACTCTTTTTCTGTCAGATATGATGAAATAGAAGGCAAAATGACTCCTTTTCTTAAATCTTCGGGGTACAATGTTAAGAAAGGTATCATACATCATATTAATTGACATTATATTTATACTATTGTAAGCAGTAAATTCAAGCTTGGATTTGCTTGCTTGCAAGGCTTGTTGTTTTTTCCTTTGCTTAATTTGGAACATTATATCAAAACCATGTTGTTAAATGGACCTGCCACAGTGTCACCTGTGTAGTGGTTCGTTTTATTGCTTGATTGTTGAATTTTGATGCCTACTTCTATATGTACAAATATTTTAACAATATATGCATGACAGAACATTTTATATTTTTTATCCACATTTACTTTGGGAGAGTTCCTTCCAACACTGAAACATCAAATATATTCTGTACTGGTACATATTATTCTGTTAGTGAAAATGGTATTGTTGTTTCATTGTTTGTTTGCTATTTATTATGTGACTTGATTTACATATTTTAGGTTTGTGATAACTCCTGATTTGTTTCATCCGTATTAAAAAAATGCTGGAAGTTTATTCAGAACACACTTTTATGCTAGATGTTTTGGGTATAAAGTGTGAAATTTTATCATATTCTGTTTACTGCAATTAAGAATATAGGGGCATCTCCAATGGGTCTTAAGTTAGGACGTCCTAGTACTGTAGTGAATTAAAATATGAGAGAGGCAAATATAGATGAATAGTGAAAAATGTGTGTGAATAGTGCCTGGGACATACTAACTTAGGACCTATTGGAAATGCTCTAAACACACATAGCTTATGTTTTTGTGTGGCTAGGCTTTGTTTTTTTCCAGTTAAAACGATTAGATACTCTAGCACAACAATGTGTTACTCAGTGGAACTCAAATCCATTGAGCTGATTGTAGTTATAAAAAAGACGAGATAACAAACAATATGGTAATTTAATATTTTATCGGCATTGTTTTCAGATGTCCAGTTCTTTCCAATCTCTGGTCTTTTGGGAGTTAATATGAACACGCGGCTGGATGAAAGCATCTGTAACTGGTGGAATGGTCCATGTCTTTTTGAAATTCTGGATTGCATTGAAGTCCCTTTACGGGATCCTAAAGGTCTTGTAAGGTTAGTATGCAGATGATTTGCTTAGTTTTTCGAGTTCATGTAAATTGATAATCCATTTGGTTGGCGCCTTACGGTGCAACCATTTTTGTATGAGCTTTTCCATAAACCATTTTTTGAAAATGTAGTCTTTGTGCTCATGTTGCATTTTTTACTTGACTATGTTTAGAATGTTTGACTAACAAGTACTCCCTCTGACCAAGTATGATATTAGGGCCTGTTTGGCAACAAAGTTTTTTAAAACCGTGGTTTTGTAATACCATAGTTTGTGTTTTGCTATGACCATGAAATACTATGGTTTTTCAATACCATGATTTGTTAGCACAAGAGAGAAAACTTTAGATTGGAGTGGAGCTTACAATACTCCAAAAATACCATGGTATTGCATGCCAATACCATGGTTTTGAAAACAGAGTTTTTGAGGTTGCTTCGAAACACCTTATGGTCTAAAATAACATGGTATTTGAGAATTCCATGGTTTTGCATAGAAACTATAAAAGTACTTCATTTCCAAACAGGGCCTTAGGGCCTGTTTGGTAACAAAGTATTTTTATAGTTTCGAGGCAAAACCATGGTTTTGGAGAATACCATGGTATTTTGGCAATGAGGTGTTTGGAAGCAACCTCAAAAACTGTTTTGAAAACCATGGTATTGGCAATACCATGGTATTTTTGAAGTATTGTATACTCCACTCCAACCCAAAGTTTTCTCACTTGTGCTAGCAAACCATAGTATTGAAAAACCATAGTATTTCATGGTCATAGCAAAACATAAACAATAGTATTACAAAACCATGGTTTTTAAAAACTTTGTTGCCAAACAGGCCCTTAGTTGTTGCTGAGCAGTTTTACCGATAGTGTTTGAAAGTATGTCGTTTAGCTGGTTTGGGTGGTTTCTGGGAAATATTGCCTCTAATTAATACACGCATGCAGCTTAGTCTGTTGATATTTCCGAGCAGATAATTAACTCCGCATGCATGCATGCATCTAGCTAAAACAATTGGACTAAATGCATGGAGAAGGAGGGATTCAATCTCAGCACCTAATGATTAGGGAGGAAAACTTCTACCGACCTTGCCATGCACGCTTCGTGACTTTGAAAGGAGATCCCATTCAATAAAGGTACAATCATAAGTATTCCCCTCAATTAACTCCACCTTGGTATCCTAATTCCTGTCTAAAATGACAAGTAATAGCGTACTGAAGGAGTATATAAGTATCATTTATTTTGTTATGCTTTGTTTTATCATTAAAGGTATTTTAAGCATGACTTATATTTTTTGCATATTTGTAGTAAATTTTTTAATAAGATGAATGGTCAAAGGGCATGTCCAAAAGTCAAAGGCGACAAATAAAAAAGAACGGAGAGAGTATCAACTAACACTGCATACATATATGCAGGATGCCTATCATTGATAAATATAAAGACATGGGCACTGTAGTGATGGGAAAAATAGAGTCTGGGTCTATTTCAGAGGGTGATAATTTGTTGGTTATGCCAAACAAGGTACCTTTTTGGTTTATTTGTTACAGTGCAACAACTCTTAAATTATTTTGAGGATAGGGAAATTTGATCTTAGTGTACTTGCTGTTATGCTAATAGACCAATGTGAAAGTGATTAGTGTATACTGTGATGAAGACAAAGTGAGAAGTGCTGCACCTGGTGAGAATGTCCGTGTCAAACTGTCTGGAATTGAGGAGGACTTTACCGCTGGTTTTGTTCTATCTATCATCAGTATGTTCTTTTCCAAGGAATGGGTGGTGGAAAGATAATATTTCAAGGATTGGCAAGTGGCGCGATACTATTTTGTTATTCTCAACGGTTTTCCTTGGATGCAATATGCCCTGTCCTACAGTGGAATATTATACTTGTAAAACGTTCCCTTATTTTTTTCTATGAATTCTACTTCATGTGTTTGTTTAATGGTGTTTTTTTTGTCTGAGATGCTGAGTAGGCTATCATGGTGGGAATTCCATTAAAACAGAAAAATGGAAGAAAGTTATCTTCTCTCAATAATTCCCTTCTTTGATTAGACACCACATTTTTGTTACTGAAAGAAAGTTTACTAGTGTACAAAACTGACTAATGGTCCTGAATGTTGACATCGTAATTTGTATGTGCAAATTCTTGGAGACAGTATCTTTCTAATTTGTTAGTTTGAAGGGCCAAGATAATTGACGTGCTTAGATAAACTGTAGGTAGAGTCGCTTAATTACATGAGCATGCACACTAGATGAAACCTCTGGTGTAATTTTACCTTGGAACACAATATTATACTCTATTAGTGTATATCTATAAACCATGTCTTTGCTTCTTTCCATACTTTGTTTTTCCTTATAAAATATCTTTACTTTTTAGTCCATATTTATGGTTTTCACTCTGTTAAAATTTTTTAGTTAGTCATGGCTAGTAAATAAGAATTGCTGAACAGCTTGGACATTATTTCAGAGTTGTTTCCTTTTGTCCCTTTGAGCAGTTGTGGTTTATTAACATAGGGAGGATTTACTGTGGAGCACGGCAATTTTATTTTTCATTGCTAGTCATTGACATTTGGAGCCAACACCTCTTGTCAGTGACACATGATATGGATTGATATGTACTGTAGTGTCACACAGCAACCTTTTCCTGTAATAAATGGTTTTAAGGGTATTTTTCCATGCAATTTGTTGTTGCAGCAAATCCTGTTGGTGCTGTATCTGAATTTAATGGTCAGCTACAGATACTGGAGTTGCTTCACAATGTAAGTGTCATTTGCAAATCATAACAGTATAAATTGCAAGCTAAATGAGAGCTCATGTTTTACTATTGCCATCTGACAATCTTTAGTTCTATGTTCAATTTATTGGATGCATACTTGTTCCTGTATGCATACTTGTTCTACTGCCCTGTGCAGGTGTCTTGACCAGTTTATTTTAAATATTTCCGTACTATTTATTTTTAAAAAACTTTTGTCCATAAAACAAAAGAAGGATACATCAATTCACCAGTCTTGGATGTGAAAATGTGTTGCACATGCACATTGATACATAAAATTGTAGAATTTTGGGGTAAAAAATCAAACTGCTATTTTTCAAATGACACGTTTTAACTTCAGTTTATGCTAGGAGGGACTAAAAACTTGGCTGATGCACCAGATGGAATGTTAGTTCACCCTCCCTCCATTCTTTGTTTTGTTTTCGATGATCTGGTATTCTGGTTGGTTGTTTGACAAGGCTATTCAGGGATACTACCTTTCACTGTTGTGGATGTTGGATACCGCACAAATGGAATTTCCGTATGGCTTGTACCAACCAAATAAACTCGTCGTTTCGTATTTGTCTGTGTTAATTATTATTAGTGGTAGTGTAACAGCCCATTTTGGGATTTATTCCAATTGTGTGAAATTCAAAATTTGCTCGAGTTTTCAAATTTTGTTGAAATCCGGAACTGACATGTGGGTCCCCGACAGCTCTCTCTTCTCTCTCTCCTTCCCCCTCTCTCTCCTTCTCTGCCCTGTTGGCCTCCGTCGCTCAACAGTCCTCTCAGCCCTGTGCTGTCCCTGCTGCCCTGCCTCACGCCGCGCGCGCGCCGCGCTGGTCACCTCGGCGCCGGGCGCGCCATCATCTCCTGCCCCGCGCCACGCCGCGCCACACCACCCTCTGCCACGCCGCGCGCCGCCCAGTCCAATCGCCGCACCGCGCATCGTGCCACTTCGCCATGTGCACCTACTAGCCAAGAGCCCCACCCAACCCCTATACATGCCGATGGCACGCCCCGCCGGCCCGTTTTTCAGCTTTCCCCCAATTCTCTCCGCGCCGGTGCCGCGAAAGCTCTCGCCGATTCGATAAGCCGTTGTCAAATTCCTTCCACCCGGAGCAGTCACACCTCATCCCTAACCCGACGCCGTGTTCAATTTCAGTGGATCCGGCCGTGTGTGGCATAGCCGTGGTGCCCCTGCTCCAGTCGCCGCCGGGTGCTATGTCGTTGGCATTCTCCGAGCCCGTTCACCTTCGGCACGTACTGTGGTGAGCACCACCGTAATCCCCTCTCACTCTCCGTTCGCGCTCCTAGCCCGTAGGTCCATAGTGCTGCACTGCTTCTCCGGTGAGCTCACCGATCCGCCGCCACCGTCTCGCCGCCGCGTTTGTCTACCTCTGGCCTCGCCAAGAGCACCACTAGGATGGTAGAAGGCCGTAGACGCGTGCGCATGCACGCACAGGGCCGGGGGAGGGTTGTAGCGCCGCCGCGGTTCGAGCCGTCGCCATCGGGTCATGTCTCCGGCGCGAGGAAGACGATGAACCAGCACCGTCGGATCTGGCACCATGATTCGTGCAGGCAGGCGGGCATCGAGTCAATGATGCGTAGGTCCCACCTGTCAGGACACCCTTTCGCTCGCTGGCTCAAGCCTTGGCGTTGAGTCACTGCCCGTGTACCCCCGATCCCACTGGTCGGATTAAGTGGACGCGCCAGGATCGTGGGCGTCTTCTCCAAGCGGAGGCGCCATTTCAAAAGCCGCCTTCGGCATGCTCTGCGCCGCTCAGGCGCGTGCGGTGTGAAGATGGGCCGTGGGCCGCATTGCATCGCTGGGCTGCTCTTGAGTTGGCTCGGCCCGATATAATTTGATTTGTTTTCAGCGATTTTATTAATTGAATAAATGCCAAATTAGCTATAGATTTAATTAAAATAGCTAAAGACTCCTAAAAATTTGGAAAAAATTTAGACAAATATTAGAGACCATTTCTGAATTTATAAAAATATAACCATGCCCACTGTATAAGGGAATTTGGCACTGTTATTTAAAAATGTAGAATTTCCCTTATAAGAATGATTAAGAAAATGCTAGGGTATTTATTGGTTATATCAATCAAAGATTTTGACCCCAATTATTGGTTAGAAAAATATAATGGATAAGCAAATGCTTCAATAAATTAGAACACTTTAAAATTTCCTTTATTGCTCTAGTATAATCTTAGGTGTATTTAATAGCAAAGCCCAACAATTAAATGAAGCAGTTTCCTATTAAATTAATTAAGGAGCAATCTTTAGAACGTAATAACTTCGTATAGCATACATTATACGAAGTTATACGAGGGGGCAGCGCGCGCAAGTGCTGGTTGCGCTCCCGTTGAGTCACTGCTCGTGGACCCTCGGTCCCACTGGTCGGATTAAGTGGACGTGCCAGATTGCGTCTTCTCCAAGCGGAGGCACCATTCCAAAAGCTGCCTTCGGCATGCTCTGCGCCGCTCGAGCGCTCGCGGCGTGCAGATGGGCCGCGGGCCGCATTGCGTCGCTGGGCCGCTCGTGAGTTGGCTCGGCCCGAAAGAATTTGATTTGTTTTCAGCGATTTTATTAATTGAATGAATGCCAAATTAGCTCTAGATTTAATTAAAATAGCTAAAGACTCCTAAAAATTTGGAAAAATTTAGACAAATATTAGAGACCATTTCTGAATTTATAAAAATATAACCTTACCTACAGTATAAGGGAATTTGGCACTGTTATTTAAAAATGTAGAGTTTCCCTTATAAGAATGATTAAGAAAATGCTAGGGTATTTATTGGTTATATCAATCGAAGATTTTGACCCCAATTATTGGTTAGAATAATATAATGGATAAGCAAATGCTTCAATAAATTAGAACACTTTAAAATTTCCTTTATTGCTCTAGTATAATCTTAGGTGTATTTAATGGCAAAGCCCAACAATTAAATGAAGCAGTTTTCTATTAAATTAATTAAGGAGCAATCTTTAGAAAATATATATTAAGGAGAGATGTAACCTAAGGTTTCCTCTTTTTATTTTGAAACACTTAGTGAGTTGTCAACTCCGATAAACATTACCTCGTACATAGCTTGAACGCCGAAAAGTCATCATTTTGTGCCGCCTAGAAACCCTAATCACCCTATTACGACCTTATCATTCGGGATCGTATTTTGGGGTTTAGTAGACTATTATATACTGATAATATTATTCTATTAAAGCAATTTGTCATGCATAGCATACCATACTAAAGGTAGGTTCGCTAATCAAACTTAGGCATTAATGCTGAGGATTAAAACCTGGGTCGTGCTTGCGTCTTGTTCACTGTTGCATCATTAAGTAATTAGTGAACTTACACCATATTTTCTACATAGAAGGCAAACCATAATGATTCGCTTGTTAACCGAAACTAGAACTATGTAGGGATGGGTGTAGAATAATTATATATAAATTATCAAACATCTAAAATTCAATAGTAGCTAGGAACAATCCTCCATCGATGAAACTCGTAGCTAAGATACGATACACACTGTCTTGTAAGAATCCATGACAACCAATAAGAAGGCTGATAATGGGTGTAAGTAATATAATCCAAAATTTAACGCGTACACCTATTTTCAAACGTAAGATTTAATCTCGGCAAGGGTAACTTAATCGGAATACCGCACCCGTGAGCCCTCTATAAAGTTTACCTCCTAAAGGAAACTCATGGAAGTCTCTTAGTAGGAGTAACGTAGAGATGCGAGGGTAGCCTACGTAGACTTGCTACTATGTTCGTAGAAGCGATTGCATATCGTACATCATGTTTTCCCCGCAGCGTGGTGATTATCTGTGTCATTTGGTTCCTGTCGGTAGACCCCAAGGGATTAAGGAGGATCTCGAGGCGAATCAAGATCCACGGTTGGGATACAAGTGGTCCAGGCGAGTTAACACTTACTCTTTAGATGTGATCCGTATTAGAGAGAGACATCGACTTTCCCTAGTGCGGATTAACATCGCTAATATCTTGTTCATTACCCATTTTTCCTTAAACTATATTAGATTGCATACCCATTTGTTTAATTACTAAAAATGCATGCTTATTAGATTGCATAATTGATAATCATGTAATACTTATACATGCCCCCCTTAAAATGTTTAGCCTTAATGACTGCCTTGATTGTCATTACTCTTGTTAGCCTATGACTAGTTTGGTAACCACTTGGGTAAAACTTGCTTAGACTGGCTTAAGCTTAACAAATCTTCTGGCTAATCGCCACGGAACGGTGAACCGATATTCACCGGACATACATGATTCTCACTCAATATGATTTGACATATGACAATTAGGGCTGGTAGATGAATGTTGGGTTGATTGTGTTTATGGGTATGATTATTTGGGTACCTGGTCAGTCGGTTTGGAAAGTCCAAGTGTGTGGTGTGGTCAATGACCGTGGAAGTAGAGAATGATCGGTGAGTTGCCCCTAGATGACATGCGATGGGTGATTAAGGCACGAGATGTCTTGTGCTGGGTGTAGCCAAGGCTTACCTAAGAGAAGCGCGGAGTAACATGCGTAGCGGAGAGATCTGCGGGATGGTTCCAACACAACGCGTGGCCATCGCGCAGAGTACGGGTCTAGGATCGCCAGGAGTGAGCGCTCTGCGGAGGCCCTCTGGGACCATTCTCGATAGGGACCGGTATTGGTCATCACAAAGGGTGATAATGGCCACACATCCCCAGGGTGACGGTCGGCTAGTGAGGGCTGGCAACCCTACTAGGCCGGGGCGATCATGCCATGGCATGTGTGGTCCACAACAGAATTTGCCAAATCCTGGAATGATGGCAAAACTAGGAAGAGTTCGGGGCAACCAGAAGAAAGTCGAGTTGAATGACTAAGCTGGATATGTGTATTGGATTGGTTGAGTGATTGTGAAATTGGGCAATAGTTGGTCGAGTTTGAGTTGCTTATTTTAAGGTTGGTCGTCAAGGTCTGTCGGTTGGGCTTGGGTTGTGTGCCTAGGTTATGTTTGTTCTTGTGCTGAACCCCATGATGACTATAAAAAGACATTAATAACTGATGCTAGATAGGATAATTTGAACTCATCTTAAAACTGGCTTTACACAAACAAAATAACCCCTTAGCTCCAAATAAAGCCTTCTAAGCACTATATGCATTAAGGGAAGTGTTAACTAGCCAGCGTTTGGATGACGCTGACCTCGCATATTTCCACTCTTTTAGATTAAAATTAAGGAGAATGATTTGCTCGAGTGTCGCAAAGGAGATGACCCGGCTACGATGGCCATGATGCAGTTTAGGGTTTGCTACAGTCGCCTGTAGGATTGTGATGAGGACATCACCAGCATGGATACGATCAGTGTGACCGCTGCCCCTCCTTCCTCTCCGACCGCTCCAACGACGACCGACGCTACTCCATCTTCATCGCCGAGGGGCCTTAATAAAGAAGCCCAGCCTTTCAAGCCTTCTCCGAAGAAGCGGCGCAACAAGTACAAGACTCGCGAGGCCTCGACGACTCAAGGAAGACCCACATGGAAGCCCAAGATGCCAAAAAGCCTGGTTCGGCCATCCATCAGCACGTCAACTTCAAACGGGCGTAACTCGGGCTCCCGAACTCCGTTTTCAGTGTACGACCACTCGTTGGAAAGATTAGGAGATAGGCTTTCCAGTGGATCCAGCCCCACGTCCAGATTCTCTCCAGAGCGATAGGAAAATGCAGAACAATATTTCGGGATAGAATTTCAGGGTGCCGCGTCACCGTATTTTTGGGCCTATGGCCCATGTATCACTAGGGTTTGGTGGTGGCTGCACCCTTGGGCGCCCCACTCCCCCCGGCCGCCGCTATATATGTGGCAGCCGCCATTTTTCTACGTTTAAGTTTTGTTGTGTTTTGGTTGACTCTGTGTGCGTCCCTCATCATGTTCGCGTGTGTCGACTAGACCACCCGTGACGAGAAACAGAACCTCACCTTTTGATGAGTTGATTTATTAGTTATCATCTTGTTCTTGCTTGTTCTTGATTGCTAGCAGGTTCAAGGATCAATCGTGTCTTGCTCGGTTGATCGACTCGTGTGGTGACATTGCGATTGTTCGGTTGCTGATCCCGTGGATTAGTAGCGTCGTCACTACACCAAATTGACGTATCGTTCTCATCAAAAGATCGGGCTGACCTAGTGCGCATCAGATTGCATAGCCGTTGGAAGATAATGTGGTTAAACCTATATGCTCTACTGACTCTGATGGTTTACCTATAATTGTCGTAAAGTCTTTCGGCTTATTTAATATTAAGCCTGCGTCATTCAACCAGGTATGTAATTCTCTGAATAATGAAGCGTATGTCTGCATGATACTCGGATATGTATAGCACGCACTAGAGTACTGATCCAGGGTCTAGTGCATGTGTACAGCGGCTCTCTGGTAAGTATAAAATTGAGGGCTGATAGGTAGTATCATGTACCGTTCGTCGGGCACTTTTCATCACAAGAAAAAAGATGTTGCAAGGGTTTTACAAGCAATATAGTTTAAATATTATATTTAATATATGATGAGAATAATCATTTACCCCAGTTCTTCTAACGTAACTCCATAGTTGTCTAAACTATAATATATTGGTTTTTCTTCTCCCTCTAACCCTGTTTATCATACTGTGATTTTTATGTGCTAGGCAATCTTCACTGCTGGCTACAAGGCAGTGCTGCATGTCTATTCTATAGTTGAGGAGTGTGAGATCGTAGAGCTCATAGAGGAAATTGACATGAAGAGGAAGAAAGAAAGTGACCCAAAGAAGAAAAACCAGAGAGTAATGGTGCTGTGGTTGTTTGCCGCATTTAGGTTATTCCATTAAACCAGCTAAATGTAAGAAAAGTGAGGGCCTTACATTTTGCTAATTATCCCTGTTTTACATTAGGTCAATGACTCTGTTTTACATTAGGTCAATGACTTGATTTGTATCGAGAACTTCTCTGATTTTCCTCAACTTGGGAGATTTACGCTCCGGACAGAAGGCAAGTACTTGCTTACTCTGAAAAAAAAATTACTTGTCCTTGTTTCATCTTGTACTAAAATAATGAATACATAAGGCTCTTATTGGCTTAAATCATGCAAACCAAGAATGAAGACGTTTGTATAGATCATTTTTTTCAGCACTAGATCCACCAATATTTTCTGCATCTTCACTGTTGTTATGTGCATGTGGGCCCTAATGGGCATAGGGTGGGCTTAGTGCTTGATTAGTTAGAATAAGAACTGGAATTACTGTTCACGCATGAACATTACCTATGAGATGATTAGCCACCAATTAGAGTACTTCCCTTACAAAGAAGATTAGTTTGTTAGTGTCCAAGTTGATTAGATCAAATCTAGATCCGAGTCTTTCTTACCGTCTAAGTTAGTTATCCCTAAAAATGGGAGGTAACGTATCCATTGAGAGGTAAGCAATTGTTGGAGCCCGCTACGATCCTGCCATCTCATGGCTCGCCAGCGATCCGGTCACGGTGTAGAACAGATGGTCCGATGTGTGATGGGGGAGATTGTTGGGTTTAGTCCCACATCGGTTATTGGTGATGGGGAGCACAACTTAAAAGGTGGAGGCACCCCTCTCTCTTCAGGCTAGTCTTTTGGGCTGAGTTGGGCCAGGACCTGGGTTGTGCTTCTAGCTAGTTGGGCCAATAGATGTGGGGACCTGGGTCCGAGACCAAGTGTTGGTCTCGGGAGAAGCCGAATCGCTGGCGGGCCATGAGATGGCAGGATCGCAGCGGGCTCCAACAAGTAGTATCAGAGCCATGGTCATGGCTCGGTAACCCTGAACGTCTCCATGAGATCGCATGGTGTAGGAAAGATGGTCCAATGTGTGATGGGGGAGATTGTTGGGTTTAGTCCCACATCGGTTATTGGTGATGAGGGAGCACAACTTAAAAGGTGGAGGCACCCCTCTCTCTTCTGGCTAGTCTTTTGGGCTGAGTTGGGCGAGGAGCTGGGTTGTGCTTCTAGTTGGGCCAATAGATGTGGGGACCTGGGCCCGAGACCAGGTGTTGGTCTCGGGGGGAGCCGGATCGTTGGCTGGCCATGAGATGGCAGGATTGCAGCGGGCTCCAACAGCAATGAATTCAAGAACCAACCACGCCATACGCACATTACCCCCGCGCACCCCCCTGCTTGTCACCAGCGAGATTCCCTCCCTCGCCGACATCCCTAGCATTTGTCCTCTGAAATACCAACCTAGGCGGCTAGAAGGGGGTTAAATAGACGCCAACATGTTCAATGCTTTCATAATGGATTGAACCCCCTTCGAAGTGTTCCAAACAAAAAAACAACCTCATGTGGGAAACACAACAAACACCTTGTGGGCGCAATAAGAACCACCTCAAAACGGTCAAGCTCTTGGATTGATATGACCCAAAGGGTTATGGAAGATCACCAAAAGCTAAATATCGCAACTAGGCACACGAACCAACCCAACTCACAAGTTTACCCCGTGCGGGGATTACGTCGAACACTTGGTGGACGAAGATTGAAACCAAACCAAAATAGCGTCACTAAGGGCCGTAGATGGAGGGAAATGATTCCCAAGGATAGCCCTATCCTAGAGCGCAAGATTGAAGGGATGAGCATGTAAGAAATCGATTAAAACCATCTAAAAAATATGACTTCAAAATGCAACTCGTGAGAAGAAATTAGAGAATAAAAAACAAGGAGCGAATCGACACATGAGCACATGGAGGAAGATAGATTTCATTGCATCGTGTTTGGGTATTACAAACTGCCTTATGTGGCCACAAGCACCCACAGGTGCCACCCTCACTCTTCCTCTCATCCTCTCACAAATTCTGAAATTTCTAGCCTAAGGGAATCCTAGAGGGGCTCCCCTACCCCTCCTTATATAGCCTCAAGGGTGAGACCCCCTAACCCTAGGGCTCATCTCCACCCTTGATCTAAGGATGGGTGGTTTACAACGCACACACTAGCTAACCTGCTCCTGCCAAGGAATATTCACGCCATATTCTCCTGGAAGCATCCTCGCAACTTCCTCACAACTTCCTAGTCACCAACCCACGCCTAGGCTCACTAGTCAGTCTAGCTTCGCCACCAAGTAACCGACCCCCCAGCCTCCAGCTGTCCCGGATCCGCCGCATCGAAGCTTCTCGTCCACGCCATCTCATGTGACCGCCAGGTACCGAATCTGGTCGCCTGCACGCGCTCGAGCCACCAATTCGCCTCCGTGGAACGGTGTCAGCCGCGTACCCACCGGCACCTACATCACAGAGATGAGTGCAAACCAACCACTTACCTTTTTCTGCTAGGTTAGCTCCACAAAACATCATCAACAACAAAATCCATATGCACCAAGATCATCGGAATGCAATTTTTCACATAATCAACCTGAGACGACTCCATCGGACTCGGTTCGATCCCCATCGGACCCAGCGCGGGTACGCTAAAAAACTGAGCCAACACAGCCATCGGAATTTGTCTGGCCACCCACCGGACCTAGTCCCAACACCATCGAACTTAGTCTGATCGGATCCTATCGCGAAGATCCTTTACTGTCGGACCAGGACAAACCCGGTTTGGTCCGCTCTGGACTCAGCCAAGAAACACTCGTCCAGAATTTGTCCAATGCCTTTGGACACAGTCTGATGGAAGATCCAGAAAACTATGGACTAGGACCTGGTCCGTTTACTGTTAGACATGATCTGATCTGCATCGGACTTCGTCCGAACGTGATCAGAACAAAACACATAGTGACCGGACCCAATCCACTCACCACTGAACTCCGGTGAACATTTAATTCCTCGTTAGGTTTTGAACAAAGTCCCATATTCAAATTTCGTGCCCGTTTAACCAAATGCACTATCAAAGTACTCCAAAATCTCACCAAAATCATGCATCGTCACATATATGTATCACAACACCGGGGTACCCTCCATATGTGTTTCAACATCCTCTTTCCTTTCTAATCTATCTGCTAGATCATATCCTTAGCATTAGATCAGAACATAGCAATTGTTGACACTTAAGATGTATTATGGGAATTGTCACAAATTAGACTTTCGGACGCAAATAAGCACCGTCTAATATGCTTTTCATCATATAATTCATGATCAAGTGCTTTGCTAGTATTTGGACTATTCATTCACTACAATCTAAGCGCATTTGCTAGTTTACTTTTGTCATATTTCACTAGTAAAGTATTTTTTTGAGGAACGGGTGGAGAAATCCCGCGTGGGTGAGCTTCCAAATGCGCAGCGAGCTGCCCCCGTGGAAATATTCCGCGCGGCTCTCCAGCCCGGGGATCTGGCGGGGATCCCGGCGGGGAAACGCGTTTCCAAACGAGCCCTAAGCTAGTAACTAAATGTGAATTGAGAGGAAATCATCAAATGCCCTGCTTCATTTTATTTAGCTGCTTTTTGTCTTGCCAAAAGCTGTACCAAGTGTATTATTTGCTAATCTTTATTCTTTCACCATGTCCTAGTGTAATCTAACAATTAAGTTTAATGAAATTGCTGCGTGTATTCCTTATGCAAGTTTTGTTTTCTATGACGCCATCAAGCACCTTACATCTTGATTTGTTGCAGGTAGAATCGTTGATGTAGGAAAAGTTGTTGCAGTTCCACCGTCTGGGAGCTCAACATTTATTCCAGAGGGCAGGTAAAAGAAAATTATTAAATGAAGCTCAAATCTTGTATGTTTTGCTTTGTTGTAATTTGGAGCGGTGTTCACGAAAGCGCTAGGTGCTAGGTAACATTCCAGAGCGTAGGTAAAAGAAAACTGTTATCTGAAGCTCAATTATTGCATGTTCTACTCTGTAGTAGTTTTGAGCGGTGTTTGCCAAAGTGCTAGGTGCTAGCCAATATTCGAGAGGGTAGGTGTAAGGAAACTATTATCTGAAGCTTAGTTCTTGTATGTTCTACTCTGTAGTAATTTGGAGCGGTGTTCACCAAAATGCTATGTCCTGGCCAATACTCCAGAGGGTAGGTAAAAAAACTTTTGTCTGAAGCTCAATTTAGGCTATCTCCAACAGACTTCCCAAGTGCCACTAGTATAGAAATGCACTTTTGAGACGGTTTTTTTTAATCATTTAAGGCGGTTTTAAAATGACTTATATGACTGGTGTCGCAAAAGAGATCATTCATATGAGACGTTTGTAAAACGTCTCATATGAATATGTTTTACGACGTTTTTTATGTACAACCATCTTATATGAATATGTTTTATGACGTTTTTTACATCATTGACGTGGTTGCCCAAGACAAGTGGACGTCGAACTCGCTGCCGAGTCCGGTTCGAACTTCTAGGACCAGTACACCTTCAAATGGACGCACAGATCATATACGATGTCCAAATAAGGACTCTACGGAAAGCTTACAAGATAAGCTTTCCAACGGATCCGACCACGCCTTCAAATTCAATCCGAGTCAACGGAAATCGTGAAAACAAGCTGACAGACAGAAACTTTCCGGCGCTGCGTTGCCGTATTTTTGGGCCCAAAGCCTGTGTACCCCTAGAGTTAGGGTTGAGCACGTGTGGGCACCTGTTTGGGCACCCCTCCTTCGCCGCCTTGCTTCGTCTCAGTTGGGTTTTGTTTAGTTGATTTCGTCACGGTTATGTGAGATTTCGCCTTGTTCTTCTTGTGTCGGCTAGACCAACAGGACCAAGTTTCTGAATCCCATTGTCCTTAATCTATATTTGCAATTGTGATTGCTTATCTTGTGTTCTTGCTCGTTCTTCAGTTGCCTGTAGGAACCGTCCTTCGTGGACAGGTCGATCGTGCCTCTGGTTCGGTCGATAACACTCGTCGTGGTGGTTTAGCGATCGCCGGGATTTCCAGTTCCTTGTGAGGTTGGAAGCCGGATCGTTTAGGTCTCCTTAACACCTACCGTATTATCCTAGTCGTCTCTCACAAGAAGATCGGGACCCCGCGTCCGCGCCCATCACCCTCTACGCTAAAATAGGGGACGGATTCTTCCCCTATGTGCTCCAACAACGTTCCCTAAAATAGAGAATTTCTCTCCATTCCCTTATAGTTAGGGGTTTTCTCTCTTTCTTCTATACAATTCTCTATATAGGGAACGCTGTTGCAGATGGAAGAAATATAAGGAGATTTTTTTTAAAAGGGTGTCTGTATATGAAGCTATAGGGGATCAAATTTAGGGATTCCTGTTGGAGAGAGCCTTATGTATGTTTTTTGTTATAGTTTGAAGCAGTGTTTGCCAAAGCGGACATGCATCCTGTGTGCTTGCAGTTGTACCCCTGCATGTGGGCTCCATGCAGCCATGGCCTACCTGCAGTGGCACAAGTGCATAGGGGGCTAGGGGCCGAGTCAGGAGCTGCATCGTCCTTTAGGAACACCTAGGCGGGACTATGCTACCTAGGCAAGAAATTGCTGCCTGGTGTTAGGCAAAACTAGGTGGCTGCATTTTAGAACATTTTGGAGATCAATCACCGTAGGAAAATTGCCCCTTCCACTTTAGATTGCAACCTACACTCTACTTGGCAATTGACCAGCACTTCCTTGTTTCGCCATACGAAAATGTATATTTTACCGCATACCACCTGAAATTTGGAAACAAATTGATTGCCGCAACAGATTGAAGATTTATGTGGTAAATTGTCACATTCCAAATTATAAGTGACCAAATGCGAAAAATACAGGTTGGTCTAATGCAATTTCTTCATTATATTGTATTTACCTAAAGCTACATTTATTGTCAGGAGGATCAGAAAGTTCCTTCGTCAGCTTTGTTATGGAGCCATATTCTTTCCATCCCAGCTTGAGAATTGTTTAAACCATTTTAGGTTTAATGGACAAGCTGACCTGCAAATTTACATGTTTCCCGCCTCCGCCTCCGCCCCTCGCCTCCTCCTGTCGATTCCCGCCTGCTCCACTGCTCCCCGTTCGTAGCCGCCGCCTGCTGTGGCCCGCCGTTCGCCGCCACCGCCGCCGCCTGCGCTTCCCGACTTCGTCTCTGCCCCTCGCCTAATACTGCTAACTCCCGCCTACTCAGCTGTTCCCCGTCCGCAGTCGCCACCTGCTGTGCTCCGCCGTTGGCAGCCGCCGCCTGCTGTTGCACACCGTTGTTACCTGCCGCCTTAACTCCTAGCCTCTCTTATCTCGCATTGGTGATTTCTCGCAACATCGTAGCCGGTTCCTTTCTCTGCTCGCATGTTATTCATCGCCTGTTTTTTGGACTGAAGTGGTAGATTTCTTTCTATTCAGTTCACACGTGCTTTGCTGGTCTTCTTCATGTACGTATAAATGGTGCGACCATCTTTTAGTTCTATTAATTTTGATGGCTGCGCCACGAGGTCCCATTATTTGTCAATTTCGGAATTTCATAAATTTCGAGAGCTGCACTGCGACGTTCTAAAGGTGGGAGAAAAATGTCCTCAGCTTCTCTAAAAGCTGCTTCTAAAAAAAGCCACAAAAAACTAGCTTCTAGCAAAAGCTCAGATCATAGTACAAATTGAGCTTTTGGTGGCTTTTGGCTTCTTTGAAGGGTGTTCCAAAAGCTGGCTGTTTGTTTGAGCTTCTGGCTTCTGAGGCTAAAAGCTGGCTAGAAGCTTAAACAAACAGGGCCTTAAAATGATGTTATTGTTCAACAAGGGACATTTGACATTTCCATAATTGAGACTAAAAAGATTGTAATCTGCCAAAGACGTAATGTAGTATTCACCTTTACCTTTATTTTCCTTCCAACGTTCTTAGCTTCATGTGTCTTGATTGTAATTTCTTTATTTCTTTCAGCACAAGTTTATTTCTTCTCCTTCCTATTACAGTGCATGCTGCACTTAGTTTAATGCCCTTCATCTCAACCATGCTTAAGTTTCTTTTGTGTAGCTAACATTGGTTTATGGTTGCTCATCTATCTATTTTTTCCTATGTACAATATACAAAATAAAAATAGGTTTTTGTCATTTATTTTCCTCATATGTGCCGCACAAGTTTTCATATTTTATTGCTCCTTCCTATTACAGTGCATGCTGCACTTAGTTTACTGCCCTTCATCTCAACCATTCTTCTGTTCCTTATGTGTAGCTAACATTAGTTTATGCTTGCACATCTATCTATTTTTTTTTGCCTATGTACAATATAGAAAATAAAAATAGGTTCCTGTCATTTATTTCTCATATGTGCCGCACAAGTTTTCATATTTTATTGGTGCTACCGACTGTCAGATTACGCAGCCAGTGCCTATGTTAGCATGCAGAGGTTAATATGGTAAAGGACCCATCCCTTTTGGTGTGGTTTCTTCCCTCTACCTCACACTACTCATGAAAGCTATGCCATCAAACAAACCAGCAGATAGCCCCCCAGATCATGGCCACATCCCTCTTCGTCGAGGCCGTTCGCGCATGGGTTAGCTACATATTTCGTTGCCATAGCCTTTTCAACACTTATTTTTAATGTCGTTGCTTTGTGCTTTCATTTACATATTGATTTTTTTCCTTTTTCCTAATTTCATAGGTATAACCATTGGCCAACAGTACGCACAATCTGTCATGTTTGACGGTTCCGAACGACAGGAAGGTTTCAATTTAGGTCCGTCATGTCGATCAGCTAAGCGCCGGCTTTCTTTAGTCTCCGATGATTCGTCTATGCCATCTTCATCTAGACAATCTGAGGGCAAGCCCTCTGCTGGTAGTAGCATCCTTCTGGTTTCCAATTTGAGTACATGTTTTTCAAGATGTCATACATATTTTTGCATATTCTTGATGACTCTACCAGCTGCAGGGCCAACCATTGATGGTACCCCACGCGAGAAAAGGAAAGTGTCTATGGAACCTACGAAATCCTCAGGTGTGTTCGTATACTCTGAGTATAGGTTATCATTGTTCAAATTCCAATGGCTCCTTTATTAATCTATGCTATTTTATTGTAAAGAGAATTTGTTGATACAAACCCCCGCTATTTCTGTCGAGGCACGCAGGAAGCGTAAGGCATCCATGGACCTTGCTAGGACGGAAGGTAGCACAATTCTTTACAGCTGCTTTCATACCTCCTTCACATATGCATGCTTTGTACCTATTTCCTTAGTTCTTTTACAGCATGCATCCTGCTCAATGCTCTTGCACCCTCACTGTTTTACGTATACCATCTGTTGTATTGCAATCTCATTGTACTCCCTCTCTGTCCCGCCCTTTCAGTCGTCATATCTCCACAGATGAGTACAATGTTACCCCATGTTCTAGCCTTACTGCCTCTATAGAGTTTTTCTTGCACCGTTGAATTTCAAGTTACTCTTCCGTCTTTGTCTCAAGGTGTCATGCAACCAACCTCTCATGTTCAGAACAGCACCAATCATCATCGCAACACGGAAAACACCAGGCAACACCATCGTAAGTTGCTAAGTTATTTGTTGTTGCTAAATCCATACAGTTTGAGCCAAGATTGTCTATCCGCATGACACATTAACAAAAATACTATTTCAGTTAATCCACTTCTATAATCGTTCTAATGCTTCTTACTTTCTGATTGTCTCAGCAATTTACGGATACTCAATTATCTGATGTTTTATATTCATTGTCAATGGCAGCATCACTGAACCATTCCCCGCTACACAATCGCACTGAATTTTTTCACCCTATGGTTCTCAAAAGTGACATTGGTGAAGCTATGTCGCTGACAAATTGATGAGGACATCAATGACGTGGTTGCACAAGACGAGAGGACGTCGAACTCACCGCCGGACCCGGTTCGGACTTCCAGAACCAGCGCACCTTCAAACGGACGGCCAGATCACATATGACATCCAAATGAGGAAAATAAGGACTCTACCGAAAGCTATCGAGATAAGCTTTCCAACGGATCCAACGGCGCCTCCAAATTCTATCCGAGTCAACGGGAATCACGAAAACAATCTGACGGACAGAAACTTTCCGGCGCTGCGTCGTCGTATTTTTGGGCCCAATGCCCGTGTACCCCTAGAGTTAGGGTTGAGCACGTGTGGGCACCTGTTTGGGCACCCCTTCTCTGGCCGCCGCCCTATATAAGTCCCACGCCGTGCTACGTCTTGGTTGGGTTTTGTTTAGTTGATTTCGTCACTGTCGTGTGAGATTTCGCCTTGTTCTTCTTGTGTCGGCTAGACCAACAGGACCAAGTTTCTGAACCCCGTTATCCTTAATATATATTCGCAATTCAGATTGCTTATCTTGTGTTCTTGCTCGTTCTTCGGTTGCTTGCAGGAACCGTCCTTCGTGGACAGGTCGATCGTGCTTCTGGTTCGGTCGATAACAATCGTTGTGGTGGTTTAGCGATCGCCGGGATTTCCAGTTCCTTTGCGGGGTTGGAAGCCGGATCGTTTATGTCTCCGTGACACCTACCGAGTTATCATCTTTTGTTTTTTGTTTCTCACCAGAAGATCGGGACCCCGCGTCCGCGCCCATCAAGTGGTATCAGAGCATCCGGTTGCCTGGTGAGAATTTTTGTTTAGTAGATTGATTTCATACCTAGAGTCCAGAAAATTGCCCCACAAAAATATTTGAGTTCGTCATCTCGTGCATTGTCCAAGCCACTTTGTGCCTTCGCGATTTCGTTTTCAGATTCGTGTTGTTGAATTTGTATCCATTGTCATCGTTTTGTTGCTGGTTTAGATTAAGTTCTTGGTTTTGTTTGAGTCTTGCATCTTACGTCGAGTCCAACGCCATCACGTCGTCGTCGTCGCTGCGTCCAAATCGGGAGTCAATCTGTTCAGTTCGGTATTTTATCTTTATCTCTCTCGTCTGAACTCCAAATTGGACAAGTTTGGAGTCTAAATTATAGCTCAGAAAAAGTTCTACAACTTTGTCCATTGTGAGAAGATCCAGAAACGCCGATTTCCTTCCCAAAATCGTGTTTGAAAGCAATCTGTCTTGTTTCGGGTTTTTCTGAACAGTCTGTATTGCGGGGCCCATATCTCCTAGATCCATTGTCCAAAATTGGTGTTCCATATATGTAAATTGATCAGAACGAAAAGATCTACAACTTTGCTGTTATAAGTTTTAGCGTTTGTGGCCTCCAAAATTCCGAAAACAGCATAGGAAGTTTCTACATAGTAGATCTTTTTTTTTTTTCAGCAAGAGAAAATTGAGTGTTTGTGTATATATCTTGTAATCTCTCATATGCGGCACTATTGATATTTGAAAAAAAAAAGGTGAAAAAGGCAAGTGCATAAAAAGAAGCCGCACAAAGAGAAAAAAAAGAAAAGAAAAAAAAAGCAAGGAAAAGAAAGAAAGAAAGAAATCAGAAGTGCTTGCATCTTTCTGTATCCAAAGTGTTACGTTATTCGTTTTGCTTGCTTGAACTAGGTCTAAGGACGGGTTTAGGCCAGCAACTTTTACAATTACTTTGGATATTTATTCAGCTTTGCTATTCTGTTTTCGATATTGCATATTCCTTGCTACATATTAAAGCCTGTCCAAGCTCCACTTTCTACTAACCAAGCAGGGACGGATCCTAGCCATCGCTTTACCACCCTGTGCGTTGAAGTTATCGCCGACCAGTTGCCGTTTGTACCTACTGCTTGCGTGGTAAGAACTGGTAAGAACAAAAGATAGGTTAGAGAGAGTTTTGCCACTTACATAACCCAGTAGAGCATAGGATATATACATCTGTGTATTTCCCTTGTTTTTGCTAACAATGACAGGTTCATATGAAAAGAAAGATAACGAAGATGACAAAGAACAATTGAAAGATGTGCCGCCTGCAGAACTTGAAAACAGGGATGGTGACATCGAAGAGAGGAACCAACGACATAATCATTTTCAAACGAGATTCGTTGTTAAGGATTACGCTGTCCAAGTCATCATTGATGGAGGTAATCACAATAACCTTGCTAGCATGCATATGGTTGAGAAGCTTGACTTGATACTGAGTCCACATCCACATCCTTACGTAATTAAATGGTTCAACTCTTGTGGTAAGTTGAAGGTAACGAAAACTGTTCGAGTACCCATCTCTATTGGTTCTTATCATGATCATATTAATTGTGATGTTGTACCCATGGATACATGTTCACTTTTATTAGGTAGGCCATGGTTGTATGATAGAGATGTTGTTCATCATGGTAGAACTAATAAATATGAATTCAAGTTTAAAGGCAAGAAGATTTTGTTAAAACCTATGACCCCTGCCGAAATAATCAAAGCTAATGTTGAAAGAGCAAAAAGAGAAAAGCAGGAATGTGCTAAAATTGAGAAACATGATGTTATTAAAAAGAATGAACCATGTGATAATAAATATGAAGTTACATTGAAAAGTTCTGATCTCTTAGCTAAAACAAATTGTGTAAATCATGAAATAGCTAAAGAACCATGCAATGATTTAAAAGATCTGTCTATTATTTTGCCCCCTGTTGCTCCTAACCTTTTGCAGGATAATATGCTCGAGTCGAGGACGACTCAAATTCAAGAAAGGGGGGATGATGAGGACATCACTGACGAGCTCGCTGTCGCTGACGAGCTTGCTATTGGAGTAGAAAAGAGACAAGACGGCATGAATCCTCATGCCCTACCATTCAAGCCTTCATCGAAGAAAATTCAGAAAGTTTGTTACAAGGTTCAAGAAGTCCCCGACCACCGGGCCCAAGTCGAGAGGACGTCGAATTCGCTGCCGAGTCCGGTTCGGACTTCCAGGACCAACGCACCTTCAAACGGACGCCCAGATCACATACGACATCCAAATAAGGCAAATAAGGACTCTATGGAAAGCTATCGAGATAAGCTTTCCAACGGATCCAACCACGCCCTCAAATTCCATCCGAGTCAACGGGAATCGCGAAAACAATCTGACGGACAGAAACTTTCCGGCGCTGCGTCGCCGTATTTTTGGGCCCAAAGCCCGTGTATCCCTAGAGTTAGGGTTGAGCACGTGTGGGCACCTGTTTGGGCGCCCCTCCTCTGGCCGCCGCCCTATATAAGTTCCACGCCATGCTACGTCTTAGTTGGGTTTTGTTTAGTTGATTTCGTCACTGTCGTGTGAGATTTCGCCTTGTTCTTCTTGTGTCGGCTAGACCAACAGGACCAAGTTTCTGAACCCCGTTATCCTTAATATATATTCGCAATTCAGATTGCTTATCTTGTGTTCTTGCTCGTTCTTCGGTTGCTTGCAGGAACCGTCCTTCGTGGACAGGTCGATCGTGCTTCTGGTTCTGTCGATAACAATCGTTGTGGTGGTTTAGCGATCGCCGGGATTTCCAGTTCCTTTGCGGGGTTGGAAGCCGGATCGTTTAGGTCTCCGTGACACCTTACCGAGTTATCCTTACCGTCTCTCACCAGAAGATCGGGACCCCGCGTCCGCGCCCATCACAAAGTGATTTTAACTTTATTTGAAACCATGTTTGCCTTCCATATAGAATACTCATGTCATGTTTTTTCCATATTTCATATTAGGCTCTAGTTTTGAGCCTCTTTATCTTGGAAGGCCTACCCATGTATACCCATATTGCGGTGCTCGCTTTTGGTATGACGAGCGTATACGTGGTCATGGTCGAATAGAATCACCTATATATAATAAATGTTGCAGAGGAGGGAGCATTATTCTACCTCCATATAAACCACCTCCAGAACCACTTTATGGCTTTTTGATTGGAGTTGGCAGTAGGTTATCAGCACACTTTTATGAGTATATAAGATATTACAACTCCATGTACGCATTGACCTCTATGGGTGCCAATGTCATCAATTCTATCAACGACGGCCGTGGGCCTTATGTTTCCAAGATCAGTGGTCAATTGTGCCATCGAATTGGGTCATTGGTTCAAGCAGAAGGTACAAGACCTGAGTATTGTCAACTATATATTTTCGACACTGAGAATGAGATCAAAAATAGAATAGCAGTTGCTTCACACACTGAAGGGGGGTTCCAACCAAATGAGGCCATTGTTGCAGCTTTGACAGCGATGCTTAATCAACACAACCGAATTGTGTAAGTATTTCGTACTGCCCGTGCCAGGCTTTCTCAAGGATTTAATGACAGTTATTCTATCAAATTATTTGTTGTGCCTAATCAACATGGCAATGTTTATAGTTCTCCTGTTTCATCAGAGGTCGTTGGATTGGTTGTAAATGATCTCGGAGCTTCTGATGAGGGTCGTGACTTGATTGTGGAGGATCATGCATATCAGTTGCAAAGAGTAAAGGAAACCCACTATAGATTTATGGCGATGCAATATCCTCACTTATTCCCTTATGGTGAAGATGGGTTTCATGAAGAACTAAAGTATCGACTTTGTCGTCGCTCCAAGGGTATGCAATGGAAAAATGTCACCATGTTGGAATATTATACATATAGGTTGCATGATAGAGATGATGACTTCAACACTCCACTACGATGCAAAAAGCTCACTCAAGCATACTTGGTTGATGCATTCTGTTGTGTGGAGGATAGTCGTTTAAGGTACTATAGAAAAAGATCGTTCCAACAGAAGTACAAAACTGGCCAATTTAGGCCTTTGGTTCAAACAGTTAGTACGGGAACCACCGACGCTTCATCTAAAGGACAGAGGATTATTTTACCATCTTCGTATACCGGAAGCCCACGCTACTACTATCAAAACTATCAAGATTGTGTTGCTCTCTGTCGTAGATTTGGCTGTCTAGACTTATTCATCACCTTTACATGCAACGCTGCCTGGCCAGAAATAGAAGCAGCTTTAGCACCAGGATAGCACCCATCCGATCGATCGGATATCGTTGATCGTGTTTTTCAAATAAAGCTCAATTTGCTCATGGATGATATAACAAAGAAACATATTTTTGGACCTGTGCTTGGAGGTTATTTCTTATTTTCATAACCCATGTTATGTTCAGCCTTGTGTGGCTTTTGTTTTTTGTCTCTACATGATTTCTTATTTGCTTCCATGATATTTATTGTAGTTGTCTACACAATTGAATTCAAAAAGAGAGGTCTTCCGCATGTCCATATCATTGTATGGCTCAAGGAAGACAAGTCTATTCATATTGACAAGATAGATGTCATTATATCGGCTCAACTACCAGACCCATCTATTGATCCTATAGGTTATGAGGCTATCTCAAAGTTTATGATACATGGGCCATGTGGTGCGATGAATCTGTCATCTCCTTGCAAGGTTAATAAAGAATGCAGTAAGTTTTATCCAAAAGACTTCGTTGGCCATACTACAATTCTTTCTAATGGACATGTTAGATATGCACGACCAAACACAGGAATCACCGTTGAAAGAAATGGTGTTGCCGTTGATAATGGATTTGTAGTCCCGCATAATATTGACCTATTGGTTAAGTACCAAGCCCATATTAATGTTGAGAGTGTCAATCGTGATGGTATGGAGAAATACCTATTTAAGTACACAACTAAAGGCCCTGATTGCTCTAAAGTTGGAATTAAAAGGAAAAGATCACATTCCAATCCTACCCATGAAATAGATGAAATAAAGGAATACCTGAATTGTAGATGTGTAACACCCAATGATGCAGCATGGCGATTACTCCATTTTGATATACATCACACTGACCCATCCGTAGAGCGACTCCCTGTTCACCTTCCTTTGCAAAATAATGTTGTGTTTAGAGATGATGATCTTGACCAGGTTATCAATAATCCATGAAGTGCTGTCACTAAATTAACTGCATGGTTTGATGCGAACAAAGCATACCCACAAGCTCAACAACACACTTAAGTTGACTTCCCTGAGCACTGGACTTGGCATGCAAATGGTTGTTTTTGGGTGCCACGTCGTAATAGTTGTCCCAAGATTGGTCGGATTGCTAATGTTGGACCTAATGAAGGAGAGATTTTCTACCTTCGTATGTTGTTGCATGTCGTAAAAGGGGCACAACTATATTCTGATCTCTGCATTGTAGCTGGTCAACAACACTCCACATTTCGTGATGCATGTGAAGCCTTGGGTTTATTGGGCGATGATCGTGAGTGGTTCCAAGCTATGGCCGACGCAGCCAATTGTGACATCCTAATAAAATTATTAGGTATCCCAAGTTTTTAAAAGAAAGAAAAACTAAGGTACATTCAATTTCATTAGGTATCCTTATCGAAATTCATCGAAACCTAGTATTTTATGTGTCCAATGGGCTATTTTATGCTCAATACCTGCTTAGAATTTGGGCTAAAGCCATGGAAACATGTGTCCTAGGCCCCAAATCCACGCCTCAACTTTTCCTAATTTTTTGGTTTACCGGAAAATCGGATTAAGCCCGAAAAGGCCCAAATTAGGATGTATTTCGCATGAAATCATGGGGCATCCTAATCCGAAATTTTTCCAAAAATAGAGGAGTGTTTTAGAAGCCCTAGATAACCTGCTCACCATGTTTTGGCCGCCAACTCCCATGGAAAGTCCGGATCTTAATTCGGCAAATACCGAATTCTTATCCGAGTAGGTTTAGACTTTCTAGTTCTTCTCCAACCCATCCTGGCCGAATATACCCCTTCCCCAGCACTATATAAACCCCCCAAGACCCCCCTTGCCGTTCACAACTCATGGATCCTCAAGTTGGAGCCCTAGCTACAAAACCCTAGCCTCCACCTAGCTTCCCGAAGAAATTCCGCCAAGTTTCAACACCCAAGCTTTGTTGATTCTTTTGCTATTTGCTACTACGCGTAGGTGCCTACTGCGACCATTGGGCGGAGTGCTGTCTGAGAACTAACGTAGACCCGCTGAGCTCTGATTTCTACCCAGGCAAGCTAGATGCATATTTCTTTCTAGTTTGCTAAATACTAATTTACCTTTATTTGTTAATTGCATGCATAATTTGATTAGTGTGTGAGTTTCTATCCTAAAGTCGTATCAGTCATCAACTAATATGTTCTAGCCTTATTTGTCGAACCTTAGTAATTTCCAAGTCTATCATTTGTGTAGTTGCTTAGATGTGCTTGGGTAATTAATAGGATCACCTTCAATTAAATTGCCCATCGTGAAGCTAAGATTTCATGATGATTTTCAAGATAAATTTGGTCTAGTAAAATATTGTTTTATGGGGTTATTTTGGTGAAGTGCTAAGATTTGTGCCGCATGACCATTCCCTAGTCATGTGTGGGTAGAGAGTACCCGTAGAGCCGCTTGACCATCCCTTGGTCAAGTGTGGGCAGAGAGTGCCTGCATCGTTTAGCCGCTCGACCATCCCTTGGTCGAGTGTGGGTAGAGTGTGCTTGTACCGTTGTGCCGCATGTCTGTCTCTAGGTCATGTGTGGGCAGAGAGTGCCTGTTCCGTTATGCCGCATGTCCGTCTCTTGGGCATGTGTAGGCAGAGAGTGTTTGTTTTCTTGTGCCGCATGATCATCTCTTTGTCATGTGTGGGCAGAGATTGCCTGTTCCATTATGCCGCATGTCCGTCTCTTGGACGTATGTTGGCAGATAGTGCATGTTTCATTGTGCCGCATGATCATCTATTGGTCATGTATAGGCAGATCATCTCTTGGTCATGTGTGGGTAGCGAGTGCCCGTTTTGTTGTGCCGCATGATCGCCTATATGGGTCATGTACTGTGGACAGAGAGTGCCTGTTTAGCCGCTTGATCACCCCCTGGTCAAGTGTAGGTAGAGAGTGCCTATGGATTCCGTGTAATAGAATATTCGCTGGTGTTAACTGAATAATTAATGCTTTAACAAACTTTTGAGTAGATAGATGCTGTGTTGGCAAAACAACCATCCATCTCTTATTCCTGCATTAATTGTTAAGGATTGCTTATTGGGTAGCCGCGTACTCATTATACCTAGTGAAGGTGCGCAGGGTTAGCCATGGTGTCCGGGTAAATCTTGGATGTCATCGCCGATTCTCGTCGCTACTCTGATCATCTTTTACTTCGTTCTTAATACTTAGTGCTACTGAGCAGGGTCACCTGCATACCTTCGTACCTTGAACTGTTATGTTATTCAGTTAATGTTTGCATTTGTGATGATGTCCGCCTATCTGTCCATCATGAGATACTTATCGACGGTTGAGATATCGATCTCAAGTCAACTAAGGTTCTTGAAAAAGGGAGATAGAAGACTTGCTGAGCAAGGCGAACAGCGATCAACGAACAACAGGGAGACACAGGGTTTTTATCCTGGTTCAGGCCTCTCGGGAGAGATAATAGCCCTACGTCCAACCTTTCTTTATATCAAAGAGGATTACAAGGTGGAACTCGACGAGATCAACAAGTCTCGGCGAGCAGTATGTGACAATACAAAGGTGCTTGGCTTCAGGTCGTCCGATGATCTTGGACGTCTAAGTCGTGCCCTCTACACGCTGTAGGGATTTGGTTTATATAGTGTTGAACAACCGACCATCCGAGGGATAATCGGGCCGGGCTAACTACGAGATCGTAATGAACTCATATACATGCCAAATACATCCCGAGATAGATAAGGTATACTCCAATTCTTGGGGATCACGACGTCTGCTCCAATCCAGGAAAGCACGTCCGGGTCTTCACGTAGCCGTGCAGAACTCTTGTTCGAGTTGGACTCAAACATGAATCTTAGGCTGTTACGTACCGTGCCAGCCAAGAAGCTGTTCGGCAGGATGCACATGGGCCTGATAGAACCTTCTAGGGAGCTGGGCCCTAGAAAGCTGTTCGATTGGGCCGTCAGGGAGTGGGCCATGGCAATGGGCCGTAATTTTATCCCCAATAATACTAGCCTGGAATTAGTATCGCCTCATGGTGTTGGATTCCCTGTACAAGTACCGGGGTCACGACACCAATTGGGCACTTCCATACCAACTTAGACAATTATTTGTTACACTACTTATCTTTTTCCAGGTTGCAAACCTGAATAAGTTTTTTGATGAATACGTGCATGCCATGGAAGATGATATGATATATCACACAATTCAGGTCAGAACAAACATCCCTAGCACACTGCTTGAGCAACATATTAAATCCTATGTGTTGCTAGAGGTAGACACATTATTGAAAAATGCTGGATATACTCTGAGTAGATTTAACCTGCCAAAGCAAGAGTACCATGCTTCCCCACTTTTGGAGAATAGGCTAATAATGGATGAGCTTGCTTTTTGCTATATTGATACATGGGCAATATCAAATGAACAGGTTAGCCAGTTCAACTCCAATTAAAAACAATCTGTTCTAAACAATCGCGAACGAATATTTTTTGTTTATGGATATGGTGGAACTGGTAAGACATTTCTATGGAATGCCTTGCTAAACAACATTAGGGGTCAAGGAAAATTGGCTTTGGCAGTTGCATCTTCGGGCATAGCCGCTTTGATGCTAACAGGCGGTCGGACACCACATTCGCGTTTCAAGATTCCGCTAGACATACAAGAGCATTCCACATGTGGAATAAAAAAGAATACACAACTATCTAAATTAATCCAGCAAACATCACTCATTATATGGGATGAAGCTCCAATGAACAATAAGCATTGTTTTGAAGCACTTGATCACTCACTTAAAGATATTATGTCGTCAGTGAACCATGGTTCCACAACGAAACAGTTTGGAGACATAACAGTTGTATTCGGTGGTGATTTCAGACAAACACATCCTGTGATCCCAAATGGAAAAAACGCAGATCCTAGCATCTTGTATTACTCGCTCCTATCTTTGGAGGAATTGTATAGTACTCGAGTTGACAGAAAATATGATTTTAAGGTCACCAAGACTTTCTATGCCCGACAAAATTGAGCTTGAAGAATTTGCTGAATGGGTTCTCTCTATAGGTACTGGAACAATGTCTGATAGTTCACCCACTACCATGCCTGATACAACTTTAGTCAATATTCCAGATTACCTGCTTTGGCCAACCAATTGAAGAAAGAAATGTTGCAGGTTTGATCAACTTTTTATATGGATCGACAATACAGACTTCTGAATCAGCAGCCTATTTATGTGATAGAGCTATTTTGGCACCAACAAATGAAGTGGCTACTGCTATCAACGCCGAGATAATGACCAACATAGCCACCAAAGAAATGTCTTACTACAATTTCGATAGCATCGATGATACCTCAAGTAACTATTTTACTACCGAATCTCTTTATCCAACAGAATTTCTTAACACAGTTCACATGAGTGGCCTTCCAGATCACCATTTGCAACTCAAAGTTGGTGTACCAATATGTTTATTAGGAATTTGGATCCATCAAAAGGCTTATGTAATGGCACTAGACTCATAGTGACACAGCTAACACATCGTGTAATTAAAGCACAAATAATTGCAGGAAAAGCTATTGGATCAAAAGTATATATTCCAAGGATAATATGCATCTCAACTAATACCAAGTGGCCTTTCAAAATAAAGCATCGACAATTCCTGGTTCGTGTTTCCTATGCCATAACAATAAATAAGAGTCAAGGTCAGACACTAAGGCACTGTTCTTTTGAGCAGATCTGAACGACTGAACGGCTGAAATGACTGAACTTCGAGAGCTTCTCGAGATAGTCTCGAGATTCAGATGCATTTCATTTGATTTGCTTTTGAAAGCGTTAGAACCCAACTTCAAAACAGCAAAAAAACGAACTAAAAAAACTTAAATCATATATGTTTTCAAAACGTACATAAGTCGTTAAGCTGTTAAGCCGTTAAGCTGTTAAGCTGAAAAGAACTGGGCCTAAGTAAAGTTGGTGTTTACCTACCAAGTCCTGTTTTCTCACATGGACAGCTCTATGTTGCTTTCTCACATGTTACATCACCAAAGGGCTTACGTGTCCTCATTGACAATTGTTCACCTAGATCTGAAACAAAAACGCATAATGTGGTGTACACAGAAATCGTCATTGATGTATCAAACTAGGTTTTTGTTCCCGGTTCAGGTATAACAACCCAACGCACCCCTTTTTCTTTATACATGGCTTGCATTTAAGTTTGTTTTATTACATTAATTTCCCATGCTCAAACGAATATGCTGATATATTCCTTTTTTTATCTCTGTTTAACATATATGACTACAAAATGAAAAGTAGAGATTGACGGTTTGGTGCTTCCATCCTCCTAATGTTCCTTTTGTTGTTGCAACATACTACTATGTTCTACAAGGTACAATTTAATGTTTTGAAGATGCATGTTGTTCTATAATGAATACTGCATTCTACTTTGCAATGTTGGTTAGCAAGAATCTAAGATAAGCCACACATAAAAATGTTAGTTCACATCAGCCATTATTTCATTAATTTTTTCGTTGAACAAAAGAATAATTTTCCATTGTACTGGTATCCACATCGCTTGAATTTATCACCTTCGTTAGCCACAAAACGATGATGTTATTGCAAAATTTGGTGTTCAAAAAAAGGCTGAAAAAGCTCTCTATCCTTTCCAAACTTTTTTCTCTTCAACCTAACTTAACAAAAAACCATAAATGGCAGTAACGGAAGAAAACATTTCAAACAAACATAGTGTTACTTTCCTTTTTTACAGCATAAAACAGAACATATGCCATCCCAACATACTCATAGAAAATGCACTAAACATGTTATCAATTACTAGCTTCTTGCATGGTCTCACCGCATGTCACTATCAAGTGTTTTAGACTTAATTAACATATTGCTAATAAATATTATTCTTTATTTACCTATTTACATATTATAAGGATAGCATCAAACTAAGAAGAAGAATCTGTTGTTGCTGCTGCTTGCACAGGGCACTTCATATTACATCAATCCTTACTATGTTTTGCAACTCAATGATAGAAGTAGACACTAACTTTTTTTGCATTTTATTCTGATACAATGTATGGTTAAAATTATGCTTCACACGTTCTTTTGTTAGAGAAGTGAATGGAACCCTCCTAAGGTGCTTTTGCATATGTACCACAGTTTACCATTGCTCTTCTAGGTTAATGTTTAAACAGATGTGTCCTCATTGTTCACATACTTGGTTGTAAGCCACATGCTATAATTATTACAAATTATGGAAAACCAGTTTTCATTTTTTGAATATATGACACTCTCTATCAAAACAGACCATTATGTCGTGACAAATAATAGTCCTTCCAATTATGTTAGTTTCAGTTATGGTTTACACCAGAGGTTTCCTTTTTTATAAAAAGGATCCATCCATATACCCGCCACGCATAGGCTTTATCAACGGTTCATGAATATGGAATTTTTCGTGTGTTTCTATCATGCGATTGAGTTTCCTCATGTGTTTGGAGTACCATAACTTGTAGCTGATAATAGCTTGAACCAATCTATAATCTACAGTTCACAATTAGTCTACTAAGATCAGTTACAGAAGGTTCCATTCATGTTTTATATATTATCATGCTCTTTGTCAAAATAGACAATGTTGATGCTTGCTACCCATTTCATGCTCTCAAACAGGTGCTTACTATTGAAGAAAGAGATCCTAAGCTTCCTGGTACACTCCATGCTGTTTTCTTTTCTTATGTAATTTAGCATGTTCAACCTTTTAAATTTCTATCGTGCTTCTGTAATTTTTATGCTCAGCTTTGATTCTTAAATATTAAGTACACCAAATAGCGGTCAAGTCAATCTCCTGTCAGTGAAGCAAATAAAAACTATAATGTATCTATGAAACTCAGGAGAACATCCTGATACTTTATATTGCACATTCACTTTTAACCATTCTTTCATTAAACATATATTACACCTAAATCAGAATTGAATCTTACTTCCTTTCCATATGTCTGCTACATATATGTGCACCCTTGCAATGCCTTGGTATGATCTTTGTTGCCTTTAATTTTTATGCAATATCTTTATATTCTGAATTGTTTTATAACTGCATTTGCTACCATTTGTAAGGGGACGTTCTTTGAAAATCTTTCGTAAGGAGTTTGCATTGTATTTGCTATTATTTGTAGTTTTTTTACACATTGTCACATCTTGCCTGAAATTTCCTACACATTTACACCTCCTATTATTATTATTTACACAGTTTGTTTAGCTTCAGCTATGCTATCCCATGCAAATGCACGGGTTCCCAGCTAGTTGTGATATATGTTCCTTGAAGATGGCTATGTAAATCGTGTTGGTGGTTTACTTGTGGTTTACTCTCTGTACTTTCATCAAATGTAAATCGTGGTGGAAGTTATTACTAGTACTATTTGGCGTGTATGTCTAAGGCTAAACTGTACCCAAGTTTTATAGGGATAATATCCTGCGTACAATTGCAGAGCATGTTTTTGTCATATATGCCATCAATTAGTCACGGTCCTTTTCTTAGCCATTACAGTTAGCTAAATATTATTTTCCATACCATTACCTTCGAGATCCATTAATCTTTATCATTATCAAGCGACATCTGTAATGCCTAGATACTCATTGGTCTCATGTGTATGACAACCCGGGTTCACATATTGGCCCTTTCATCATCTGTTTTCCTTGTGCCTCTTCCCTTAGCCTCACAATGTTACACAACCCTATGCAGGTTCTTTTAAATTTGGGTGCATCACATTCATTCATTGCACAACATCTAGTGGGTAAGCATAGGTTACAAACCTTTTGCCTAAATAACCCCATGGTTATCAAATCCTTGGAGGGAATGTTGACCGTCATGAGGGCATGTCTAAGGGTAGAGGTTAGAAAGGAAAGATAGGATTCATCTTCGATCGGTTGGTTATACCGCTGCGGGATAGATATGATCTTTGGCATGGATTGGTTAAGACACTACCGATGGTGATAGATTGTTTACATAGGGAAGTCAAGATGATTCAACCTCCTGGTTATGTGAAGGTATGGAAGGTTGATGAACCCTTTAATGGATTCGAGCCATCTGGTTTCTAAATGTGGAAGACCCCTCTAAGTGCCGGTGGAGATAGAATATCTTGATGTCTTTCTAGAGGAATTGCTAGGTTTACCCTCAAATAGAAGCATGGAATTCACTATCGATCTTATCTCAAGCACAGCCCCAATTTACAAGCTCTACTACAGACTGAATTATGTGGCGTTAGCTTAGCTCAAAAGGCAATTGGAAGAGATGCAAGGATAAGGATCAATTCGACCCAGTTCTCCGCCTTGGGGATCACTAGCCATGTTCGTGGATATGAAGGACAAGACCCGAAGGATGGTTGTGGATTATCGAGCCTTGAATGTCGTCACCATCAAGAACAAGTGCCCTCTTCCTAGGACAGATGATCTGTTTGATTAACTTCAAGGTGTCAAGTGTTTCTCCAAGATTGATCTTAGGTTGGAATACCACAAATTTAGTGTTTGAGGAGTTGATATACCTAAAACGACATTCACTACAAGGTACGGTCTATAAAAACACCTAGTAATGTCGTTCGGATTAACCAATGCCTCGTCTCACTTCATGAACATGATGAACAAGATGCTGACAGAATTCTTATATCAATTCGTGCTTTTCTTCATAGACGACATACTGATATATTCTAAGTTTTACAAGACACACCTTTAACTAGTTCTGAATAAACTCAAAAAGTTTTATGACAAGTTTATCAAATGTGAATTTTGGATAGACGATGTCAGTTTCTTGGGTCACATCGTCTCAGCGGATTGAACTAGCCACGGTGATGAATTGGAAGTCGCCAACAATCGTGACCAAAGAGAGGAGTTTCGTAGGAATGGCTGATTGGTTGGACATCATCGATGCTTCATTGAGAACTTCTCCAAGATTTCTAGGCCAATGACCCAGTTGTTTAAAAATGATAAGAAGTTCGAAGGGACAAATGACAGCGAGAAAAGCTTCCAATCACTCCAAATACTGACAAAATATTTGAGGTATATTGCGATGCCTCAAGGAATTGATTGGGTTGTGTCGTAATGCAGGAAGGTAGGGTAGTCGCATATGCGTCCCGCCAGCTACAGAAGCATGAACCGACTTACCCTACTCATTACTTGGATTTAGTAGCAGTAGTCCACGAACTTAAGAACTTAAGATATCTGGAGGCATTACTTGACCTGGGACGTAAATGCAACCTATACACAAATCAAAAAAGTCTCAGCTATGTGTTCACCCAAACTAACCTCAACATGAGATAAAGAAGGTAGCTAGAGTTGATTAACGAGTACGACTTGAACATTCAATACCATCCTAGAAAGGCCAATATCATAGCCGATGCCTCAAGTCAAAAATCTGAAGGCGACCATCTAGATAAAGCCTGAATTCCGGAACAACTAGTCGAAGAGTTACGCTGTCTTAATGTTGGCTTAGTCGTCCCTAGATAAATGGCGACCATGGAAGTAAAACCAGACTTGCTAGACCAAATCAAGGAAAGTCAGAAGGGTCACCCAAGCACATCGAGCATTGAAAAATTAATGGCCAATGATAAAGGATATAAGGCCACAAGGGATGAACAAAGAGTACTATGGTTAGAAAAGAGAATTTTCAGGGGATCTCATCTTAAGAGAGTCACATAACTCTCATTCGCTCCACCACGGAAGCATCAAAATGTACCAAAACCTGAAGCTACAGTTCTTGTGGCCAAGGATGAAATGAGATGTAGTAGAGTATGTGGCTCAATGCCATGTGTGACAACAAGCCAAGGCCGAGCACCAAAGGCTAGCCGGACTGCTACAACTGCTCAAGATTCTAGAGTGGAAGTGGGAAGAGATCTCCATGGATTCCTTGCAAATGAAATTTGGGTTATCTTGCAAATGACCAGCAACATTGTTAGCAAAAACTATCTATCCTGGAAATCGGACTGCAAATCATCCTTCGTAGCAAGCAGCTCTGGTGTGCCATTGGCATTGGCCTCGGGTGTAGGGACCCGAAAATAGACTCGGGTCCCCTCTGTGCTTTTACCAGCTCTAGTCCCTTGATTAATTAGCTAGAACACACAGATAATAGCTCTTGGATCATAATCATAACGATTCAAACATTAATACAATACAGTACCTGCCAACATGGCAATTATTACGGAGTTTTAGGCACAACATTGTTGAACAAAAACAAATAGATTCAAGCCCCACAGGCACACTGTAGGGGCACACTCCTAGGTGTCTTAGTAGTCTTCATCCTTGATTTCATCTATGGAGTCTTCATCTTCATACATCTCTCCATGAGAGCAAGGGTTCATTTGCCGACAACCTTCTCGTTGTAATGAGCAACCCGCATGAAAGACGACTGAGTACACGAATACTCAACAAGCAAGGCTAACTGAATCCAACTAAAGCTCATAAATGAGGGGTAATGTTCTTTTACATAAAGACAACTTTATAACATTTATCCTAGGTTTTTTAATATAGAAAACTACAGAAAAAATTTATTGAATTCAATTATTTTCAATATTCCGGCAACTACCGGTTTTGTCCCAATTGGCTAGTCACGGTTCCCCACCATGAACCTGCAACCTCACATTTACAACACCCCTGTGTTGATGTGAAAGTTCGATGTGAGACAAATACACACGAAACCAGAAATCTGTCATCCGACGAAACCTTAGCCAATTAAGCGTGACAATCAATTTTAACCTATGAAATTAACAAAGAAGAAAAAACTTGATTAGACTTGCAATTGGTTTTATGAAGCGCGATTCTCTAGGCATCGGTTAAATAACCAGACACATGTAATCTCTCGACCATTATTTGTAGGAATGCCGATAGAGGAATTAAAGAAAATATATCACTATGATATAATACATTAACTCAAAGATCTCTTGGAACGTTATATTGTTAATAGATTGTATAGTGAAATCTAAAGCGAAACGAGACGATCAGACTAGGGCATGAGATCGGATATACCGAGACAGTCATATCATAGCGAAATAATCAAGCAACGCTTATTCTCTAGCAATCAGTTTTGGAAAATTAGCTTTATGGTGTGAGTAGATTGCAAATAATTATTGAGTTATATTCCACTAGTTCTATTGAAGTCACGCATCAAATAATAAATTGGACTCAATCAAGACAATATTAATTGCTTTATAACAAAAAATAGATGTTAGAATACGATTCAGTAAGGATCTGCTAGGGTAAACATGAGTAAACCGTCCAGTGAAACCAGAAACAAGCCTTGAAACTAATACAAATAGAAGGTCGGTTTTGCGAGACAGTTCTATCGGTAATAATCTTAGAGCTTATCATTAGAAACACTAAGAAGTCGACTCACAAGATAAATACATATTATGGATCGGCGAACCAAAACAGCATAACATGCAATTTGTAAGCAGAGGATTGGTATAAACCAAGGCGGCTGTGCCTATGGGTACAAGCAAAGAATCGATTTACATCGAGATAGCTTTACTTGCGAGTTGAAGCCTTTAGACGAAGTTGATCGGTTTCGAGAGAAAAACTTATCTGTTGTTGTATTGAGTAGTAGTTGTTCTTTACATGTCCTAAGGGGCTTTATATAGTCCAAAAACCTAAGTTGTCATGAGGTTGTTTACAAAACAAACTAGGAAAGATAACTCCAAAAACTAGTAATAAATACGATAAGGATACAAATCTCGACAGACATATCTAATTCCGAACCATACGTGCAACGGTTAATTAACCAATCACAAAAACCTTCCAAAAGTGATTCCGTCTTTATCTGATTTTTCTATTTATCCGGTCACCTATCCCGATCATTTTTTGTATTATCAACACCCTGTGAGAAGAAAACCAAAACACACGATTGTTGTCATGGTTTTCCTTTAAAACATTTTGTAAACAAATAGTTAAAGTACAAATGCCATACATTTTGAAAACAAATAGTTAAAAGTACCCCGTTATCCGCCCTCGACCGCAGGCACGACTATCAGGATAGTTGTATACTTTGCATAGGTTGCATGCTATACCATGCGATACAATGTACTCTCGCGGGAGGGCATCATCACGAGATCTTTAACCATCTAACTGTTGACTATCATCTGCTCTAAGAATTCCCCTTAGCACAAGATGACCTCCGATTGGTTGCGTTCTCCTTTTGAGCTTAAAGGATGACGTTCAAAAGCTTTTTGCATCTTTTCCACCACACGATATGTTCAAACCAAGAATTCAATGTGTACTTAGTCAATTGTTGCCCGTACAAACACACATGGTTACATTGTAGTACTTAGCTCGACTATCTCAAGAAATAGGTCTTTATGGAATCCGGGTGGGTCCTGCCCTGAGCCGAATTTCGTATTGTTGCACCCATTTTACAAGCAGCCACCGCAGTTAGAGTATGCAAAATATTTTTGTTTGACAGTACCCACTATCAACTAACCCATTTAAAACATGGTAGATGACTCAGTGTGAATATAATAGGATTCTACCATTCCCATCATTTCATGCATGAGAAAAATAAATGAAAACTGAGAGTGTGTGGTTGAAGCACTCCAGAAAGATGGTATACATGCGACATAGGAGGTTTACGAGACGGGCACATCCATGCCGTAACATGGCAAGACAATTTGACGGAACAATAGAACAATGTGTAGCTGGCAGGCCTCGTAGCGGGGAAGAGGTTTACGATATGGTTAGGAATATAGAAGTTATTTTTGGAAAGGATGCGGGGAAGAAAATTAAGAAACATTCAAAAACCGAGAATATCATTTGGAAAAAGAGGTCAACACTATGGAGTTTACCTTATTGGAAGTACTTGAATGTTCGGCATTGCCTTGACCCCATGCACATAGAGAGGAATGTGTGTGTGAGCGTACTAACTCTCTTAGTGAACACTGAGGGGAAAACAAAGGACGGACTAAAGGCTCGAAGGGATCTAGAAGATATGAATATAAGGCTAGAGTTGCATCCTGTGGATAACGGAAATGGAAAATTCTATCTTCCACCAGCGTCCTACACTCTATCTAAAAAAGAGAAGTATGCTTTTTGTAAGTTTCTACATGGTGTAAAAGTTCCATCAGGATACTCTGCCAACATCAAGCGACTTGTCTCAATGAAGGACCTAAAGCTGACCGGTATGAAGTCCCATGATTGTCATGTCATAATGACCCAGATGCTGCCAGTGGCAATTAGAGGGATTTTGCCAGTCAAGGTCCGTGAAGTACTAACGAGGTTGTGTTTCTTCTTTAATGCAATCTCACAAAAGGTTATTGATCCCACGGGACTTGATCAAATGGAGCATGACGTGGTCGAGACTCTATGCCAACTGGAGTTATATCTTCCACCTTCCTTTTTTGATATCATGGTCCATCTAATTGTCCACCTTGTTAGAGAGATAAAGATATGTGGCCCTGCATTCCTACGTTTGATGTACCCATTCGAGAGGTACATGGGGTTCTTAAGACATACGTACGTAATCGGTCTCGACCTGAGAGTTGCATAATAAAAAATTATGCGACAGAGAAAGTCATTGAGTTTTGTCTTGACTACATGGCTGATATCAACCCTGTGGGGGTTGAAAACGAACAGAGAAATTCGCACAAAATTCACAAGTGGACTGATCTGCAGATTTCAAGATAGCAACAATGTCTGAATCAAACATCCATAACTTCTTGGTTCTTTCATGTATGGGGTTGAAAATTGGCAGGATGATAGAAGAACAAGTCTGGAATCTTCTCCTTTTGGTTTCACTCAAAAAGGATTAGGGAATTAAGAGATATGGCGCTTTTTAGGGGCGGCTGCATAAATGAAAAATTCCTGGTCGAGACAGATACTTGTTTTTTGGGTGTTTTTGTGTTGGTTTTGAGGTGGGGAGATGAACAAGAAGATGAACAGCAACAAGACAACACTAGGACGAACACAAACTCAAATTAACAAACTAAAATAACCGATTGAAAAGGCACAAAGGGGCTTGCACAGCGGGTCAACAATCTTTTTGTGGGAAAATTTTTTCTGGACTATAGGAAGAACACAAACAACTAAACAGGATACAAACTCACCGGTCAACCGTTGCTCTGATACCAAATGATGCGCTCACGGGTTCCCGATCTTCCGGTGGGAGGGATAATTTGGATTTAGGCGGAGGATGACTTTGACGATCCGGCTACGAACCACGCAAGGATAAGCGCCCGCAATCGCTAAACCACACTCCTGATTGTTATCAACCGTGCCAAAACCCGGATGACCTGACCACGAAGGTCTATCCTTGCAAGCAATCGAAGAACCCGCAAGAACAAGGGTAAAGCACACACTCGAACTGAGGTTTTGAAGCTCGGAATCGATAGGTTAATCGACACTAGGGATTACGAGAGTGTTTCTCCAATTTGGAAGATAACAACAAATAAACAAAACCTAAGAAGTAAAGGGAGAGGATTGTCCTATATAAAGAGCAGGGAGATGACTCTAGAAGGTGCTCTCACACAGCAGGAATACATGGGGACTCAGCCCAAATTAATGGTGACGCAGAACCCAAGAAGAAGCAAAAGACTGGTTCTGTTCGCGAGATGTTTTTGACTCCTACGGCCAGCCTACTTGGGATTTGAAGGTGACATTGCATCCGTTGGAAAGATGGCGAAGTTATCTTTCCAATGAGTGCTTACATGTTCCAATCGGAGTCTGTTTGCATTCTCTAGGCCGTTTTTAATTCAGACTGGGCATTGATGGCCGAGTGGAATCCCATTGCATTCCCACCATGCTTTATTGCCTTTATTGGTGCGTTGGTGCCTTGTAGCTGCTGCTTGTTCAACTCCCTATACATAATATTGTTATTAGGTAGCAATCTATTCTTCAAAGTATAATTATTTAACCCAAGAAACAAGTTTACCTGATAATTGACTTGTCGCGCACTAACTCGTGTGTTTGGGTCCTTGCATGATGATCAAAGGTCGCGGGTCACTTAGAAGGACTTTTGTCATTGATCCCATGGGTGTATCTGACGTGGTGATGTCCTCATCACCTCCCCTCCCCGTGCGCCCTCAGCCAGCCCGCTCCCTCCCCTCCCCTCCCCGTGCCCCAGCCGCCGCCGCTCCTCCCCCTCCCCGTGCGCCCCCAGCCGCCGCCGCTCCCCTCCTGATGCGCTCACGGGTTCCCGATCTTCCGGTGAGAGGCATAACCTCAAGCCTAGATGTGTTTCTGGGGGACGAACTAGATTCCAGAACAAGGACCACTTCCACCTATGCATTACTACCATGGTCTTCTCATTCTTCCCATCTTCAAGAATACACGTCCTCGTCTTTTGACAATTTGCAAAGGTGCTCGACAAAAAGAACAACGTATACGCGTGGTATATGTATGCATCAATTGTTTTATTGTTTGCGCTTTCAATATGGAAACAATTATGCATTGTCTTTGTTAGAGACCATTTGCTCTCATGATTTGTTCTTTCTTGAGAAAAAATTGTCCTTAAATTTATTAAGCATTGCATCAAATTGTATGGAAAAGACCAAGATTTATTTGGGCCATGCAAATTTCTATCAAGTGATTCATATGTGACATATGAGCAAATAAACTTTTCAAAACAGTGATCATCGAACAATTTTTTTATCTGCGAGCTACCACAATATGACACAATGGATGGAGTGTTGTAAGAGCTCAACCTCAAATCAGCAAGCAAATCGGTTGTGATAAATATTTGTCGAACATGAAAGGTGTTGTTCACACCATAATTTCCACTCAAATAAAATTTGCAAGTATCATCTAATGATTTGAAATTAGAAATTCCAGCAATCTTATCAATCACGCTAGACAATTCTTTATGTTCATCAAATAGCACATAGCATAAAGATTTATCTTCAAATGCTTTCGAGAGAACTTTGTCGTGAGTAATCAATTCAACATTATGCAAATTAGGAATATTAAATTCAGATAACGATATTTCACTTTCAGCACAAGTGTTGTTGCAAGAACTCATCTCTTCTCGATGGATAACTATTGATTCAACACCATTATTACCTTCATTGTTCTTCTCAGATGTTTTAGGTGTTGCAAGTAGTTCTTCATGCAAACTTAACCTTGAGGCAGCATGCTCTTTTCCCACCACGGATATCATGCCATCATTTTCTTCAAGTAGTGGTGGTTGTTCAACACTTAAATTGACATCATCAAATGCGCTATTATATGGCTCAGTGGCAATGGATCGTGGGCCAGCAATGGCGCAATTACCATCAACCACGTTCTGAACATGGGATGTGGACATCAGAGGTGTAACCACATCTAGCATCGTGGCCGAAGGGAAAGTCCCATGCTCGACCATATCAACTTCGATCTCTTCATTCTTTCCAATCTCCTGCAAAAGGTTAGTCGAAGAGGGAGACACAAGAGCATGCAAATTGTCCATTGAATTATCTTTTTCTGTGCAAATTACTTCATAAAATTTAGAAACCTCTTCCTTCCTAGCATGAAGCATATTTATTTCTTCCAAAATGTGATTTTCAGCTTTACATGCAAGCTTAACGAAATGACAGAGTGAATTATAGTTTTTATTAACAAGAATGTTCTGAATTTCTTCATTAAGTCCTCTCAAAAACCGAAGTTCAGTAGCTTCCTCGCATTCATCTAACCCACAACGCAGCAAATGATTTTGCAATTGTTCAAAGTAATCCTTAACACTTTTGTTGCCTTGTTTCAAACGTTGGAGTTTAGTGTTCAAAAGAGCAGCATGGTAATCAGGAACATACATTTCTCTTATAATTCTTTTCATGGCATTCCAGCTATGAGGTTGTCCCTCTTTTCTAGTATTCCACCATATTAACGTAAATCCATTTAGCACACTAGTGGCAGCCTTAATCTTTTGTTTTTCAGACAAGTCATATTTTCTAAATTCATTGTCAACCGCAATTTTTCAATCAATGTAAGCTTTAGGATCATATGTAATATCGAGAGGAGGCAAGATACACTCCAAACTACCTTGTTTATGATTTGGAGATGGTGCATCGTTCTTATTGGTCCTGCTAGCCTTCATTGCAAGATGATACAAGCCATCATAAAAGTTGTTATCCAATTCTCGCTTGATCGATGCATTTAGTTGCTTGTCGCCAGCAGTGATAATTGGTCCATTCTCACGATATTGCTTGGAGCCATTATGTCCATATAACCCTGCCATGGTTAGTAGCAAACATGGATAGCACACAAAAATATGTGAAACCCTATCAACTACTAGGTGCTGAAAATATTGAGGGTCACACTCTCAAGCTCTTATCAAGTTCTTACCAATTCTTACAAATGCAGCAAGTGGTACAACCGGCGGCTGGTTCGTGATAAACCGATCTCAAGTGTGAGTAAAGCAATTGCAAGGCTATCACCTGTATGGTTAGTAGAAAGTGGAGCTTGGACAGGCTATGTATGTGTAGCAATGGAAACAATCAGCTAATTTCAGATTTGCATAAATTGAATAAGTGTTCAAACTAGCACTTAGCCTATGTTGCTGATCAAACAAAGATGTGTAGTAGGCTTAAGCAATATGTGGGTATGAAAACAAGTGCTAGACACTCAGAAAGTCACGGATTTGCACTATGGAACAAGAAAACACAAGATAGATCAAACTTTGCAGTTCACTGTTTTTCTTTCCAAAAGATAGCAGGTTGATATTTTGGAGGTAACTTTTTGTCAGGTGCCTCTTTGCTTATGAAATTTTTTACACTTCTTCCTGACGGCTTTTTCAACTTTTGTTTTGGGCCAACTTTCTGAAAACGAACAGAGAAATTCGCACAAAATTCACAAGTGGACTGATCTGCAGATTTCAAGATAGCAACAATGTCTGAATCAAACATCCATAACTTCTTGGTTCTTTCATGTATGGGGTTGAAAATTGGCAGGATGATAGAAGAACAAGTCTGGAATCTTCTCCTTTTGGTTTCACTCAAAAAGGATTAGGGAATTAAGAGATATGGCGCTTTTTAGGGGCGGCTGCATAAATGAAAAATTCCTGGTCGAGACAGATACTTGTTTTTTGGGTGTTTTTGTGTTGGTTTTGAGGTGGGGAGATGAACAAGAAGATGAACAGCAACAAGACAACACTAGGACGAACACAAACTCAAATTAACAAACTAAAATAACCGATTGAAAAGGCACAAAGGGGCTTGCACAGCGGGTCAACAATCTTTTTGTGGGAAAATTTTTTCTGGACTATAGGAAGAACACAAACAACTAAACAGGATACAAACTCACCGGTCAACCGTTGCTCTGATACCAAATGATGCGCTCACGGGTTCCCGATCTTCCGGTGGGAGGGATAATTTGGATTTAGGCGGAGGATGACTTTGACGATCCGGCTACGAACCACGCAAGGATAAGCGCCCGCAATCGCTAAACCACACTCCTGATTGTTATCAACCGTGCCAAAACCCGGATGACCTGACCACGAAGGTCTATCCTTGCAAGCAATCGAAGAACCCGCAAGAACAAGGGTAAAGCACACACTCGAACTGAGGTTTTGAAGCTCGGAATCGATAGGTTAATCGACACTAGGGATTACGAGAGTGTTTCTCCAATTTGGAAGATAACAACAAATAAACAAAACCTAAGAAGTAAAGGGAGAGGATTGTCCTATATAAAGAGCAGGGAGATGACTCTAGAAGGTGCTCTCACACAGCAGGAATACATGGGGACTCAGCCCAAATTAATGGTGACGCAGAACCCAAGAAGAAGCAAAAGACTGGTTCTGTTCGCGAGATGTTTTTGACTCCTACGGCCAGCCTACTTGGGATTTGAAGGTGACATTGCATCCGTTGGAAAGATGGCGAAGTTATCTTTCCAATGAGTGCTTACATGTTCCAATCGGAGTCTGTTTGCATTCTCTAGGCCGTTTTTAATTCAGACTGGGCATTGATGGCCGAGTGGAATCCCATTGCATTCCCACCATGCTTTATTGCCTTTATTGGTGCGTTGGTGCCTTGTAGCTGCTGCTTGTTCAACTCCCTATACATAATATTGTTATTAGGTAGCAATCTATTCTTCAAAGTATAATTATTTAACCCAAGAAACAAGTTTACCTGATAATTGACTTGTCGCGCACTAACTCGTGTGTTTGGGTCCTTGCATGATGATCAAAGGTCGCGGGTCACTTAGAAGGACTTTTGTCATTGATCCCATGGGTGTATCTGACGTGGTGATGTCCTCATCACCTCCCCTCCCCGTGCGCCCTCAGCCAGCCGCCGCCGCTCGTCCCCCTCCCCGTGCCCCAGCCGCCGCCGCTCCCCTCCCCGTCCCGTGCCCCAGCCGCCGCCGCTCTTCCCCCTCCCCGTGCGCCCCCAGCCGCCGCCTCCTCCGCCCCCTCCTCTCCGTCTCCCTATCCTCGCCCCCGCCACCTCCGTCGGAGGTCGCGAAGGTAGGTTCTTGTCATGCATGACAAGGGGAGTGATAGGGTTGGGTCGCCCTGTGTGGCGCAAAAGGCCGATAAGGCTTGTACTTGAATGGTGGGCTGAGTCCTGGGCTGTGTGGGCCGTCTGTGCGCGGTGAGTTGGCCTGAAGAGTTGGCCGATAAATACTGATGTACTCGTGTTGAGAGTTCATGGAAAAAGTAGAACAAACTTCCCTAAACTCATCTCCTCTATTCTTCCTCTGTTCTTCATGTTCTTCTCTATTTCTCTCCTAAACTCTATCTCCTGTGGCTTGTCTCAACCGATTGGAAATCAGGCGTGACAACTTGGTATCAGAGCAAGGTTCCGATCCGCTGGGAGTTCCGCATCTCCTCGGCCGATCGGTAAATTCCGTGTGGCAGGTTAGCTAACGCCAATAGGCGACTGCTGTAATTCCTAAACCCTCGGTTCGATCGGTTTGGGAAGGAACAACACGGCGAGGAATCGTGCTAAGTCAATGGCGGGAGAAGGAACAGAGAGTAGATTGATGGAGCATTTCGATGCTCAGATGAAGATACTTCAGGAAGAGTTGAAGGCGATGAAAGGCTGCATCGTAGGTGTGGAACAGCAGTTGGAGGTTCAGAAGGGAAGCATGGAAAGGATGCAAGTTACGGTAGATCTCTCGATGAGTTCCCTAGGGAAATTACAGAAGGAGTTGGGGCCGTTGGTTCAACCGTCGGTGGTGAGACCGATTGGCGATTTCTCTGGACCGGGAGTTCTCAGATCGGTTCCAGATGGGGCAAAGGGGGGCGAATCAGAGAGAGGAGTCAAGAACTGGATGCCCAAGATGGATTTTCCCAAGTTTGGTGGTCAGGATGAGCGAATTTGGACGAACAAGTGTGAGATGTTCTTTGACATTTATGGCATTCCAGAGGATTTTAAGGTATCTGCCGCTGTGATTCATCTGGTGGATAGGGCTGCTTACTGGTTCGGAGCTCATGAAGCTTGGATTCACAAGCTGAATTGGAGACAGTTTAGGGAGGCAGTCCTAACTGAATTTGAGGGAAATACTTACAGAGAAAGGACTAGAGAACTGCTGATGTTGAGGCAAGGAGGATCGGTAGAGGAGTATTGTAACAAGTTTGACTCGCTGGTATATCAAGTTTGCATGTATGACAGCGCTATCAGTGAGATGATGCTGGTGAACCAGTTTGTGCTGGGGTTGAAGGAAGAGATTAGATCGGGGGTCGAAGTGCAGATGCCAGAAACAGTGGCACAAGCTGCAAACATCGCGCTGATGTATGAAGGGAATATGGACAAGGGAAAGAAGTTTGGGAACAAGTTATACACGCCTAAGATCACCAGCGGGCAAACAACAAAGACTGAGAATACGGTCAGAACCACAGGGACTTTAACATTTGAGAAAGGGGAGTTGTGGAAGGCTAAACAACTCAAGGAGTACCGGAAGGCCAATGGTTTATGTTTCAAGTGTGGGGAAACATATAGTCCACAACATCAGTGCAAACTTCCAGTGGGAGCACAGGTTAAGGCTATGCAGTCTATAGAGATATTGTCGGATGAGCTGCTAGATATGCTAGTCCAATCTGAACCAGAAGAAATGCATGTGTCTGTGAACGCTCTAGCAGGATCGGTATCTCCTCAAACTATTAGGCTGAGAGCTATGGCTGGAAATAAAGCGTTGATCATGCTCATTGACTCGGGTAGCTCACATTCCTTTGTGGACAGTAACCTGGTGGACACTCTAGCTTTGAGCAAGGAGAGTATGGAAGATATGCCGGTCAGGGTGGCAGGAGGCGACATATTGAACTGCAACAGTCATATACCACAGTTCTCTTGGTGGGTACAAGGACATACATTCCAGCAGGATATGAGGGTGTTGTCCCTGGGAGGGTATGATGTAATATTGGGCATGGACTGGCTATCTTCTGTGGGTTGCATGACCTGTCATTGGAAAGAGAAGTGGATGAAATTTCAATACTCTGGCAAAGAAGTGTGTTTGCAGGGGATACAAGATGAGCAAAGGGCCGAAATAGTGGAAGTGTCAGTGATGACATTGTCAAAATGGATTAAGGGAAATGATGTTTGGGCCATTGCAGAGGTGGAACAGTGTGGACCAGTGGACATCAACAATCGTGTGTCAGGTTCAGATCACCTCCAGCAACTTATAGAGGAATTTCAGGATGTTTTTCAGGAAACCAATGAACTTCCTCCCAAGAGAGTGTATGATCACCCTATTACCTTGGTTCCAAACTCAATTCCAGTTAATGCCCGACCGTATCGGTATTCACCACAGCAAAAGGATGAGATAGAAAGACAGGTGCAGGACATGTTACAAAAAGGAACCATTTGCCCGAGTATTAGTCCTTTTGCATCCCCGGTGTTATTGGTGAAGAAAAAGGACAACTCATGGAGATTTTGTGTGGACTACAGGAGACTCAATGACATTACAGTCAAGAGTAAGTTTCCCATGCCAATTATTGATGAGCTGTTAGATGAGTTGTCGGGAGCAAAAAAATTTTCTAAGCTGGATCTTAGAGCTGGTTACCATCAGATTAGAATGGTGGAGGCAGATGAACACAAAACTGCTTTTAAAACTCACCATGGGTTGTACCAATTCCGAGTCATGCCTTTTGGATTATGTAATGCCCCTGCAACTTTCCAATGTGTCATGAACTCGATATTTGCTCCACTTCTCAGGAAGTTTGTATTAGTATTTATGGATGACATCATGGTTTACAGTCACACAGAAACAGAGCGCATGCAACACCTCCATTCTGTTTTTCAATTGCTGAGACAGCATCAGTTTTTTGTCAAGAGATCCAAGTGTGAGCTCATGGTGGACCAGATTGAATATTTGGGGCATATCATATCTAGGGAAGGGGTATCCACAGACCCAAACAAGACTCAAGCAATGGTACAATGGCCTATCCCTAGTACAGTGACACATCTGAGAGGATTTCTGGGTCTCACGGGTTATTATAGGAAGTTTGTGAAAGGGTATGGGATTCTTGCCAAACCGTTGACACTCTTGCTAAAGAAGAATGCCTTTGTTTGGACATCGGCAACCCAAAAGGCATTTGAAGATCTCAAGCAGGCTATGAGTACTACACCAGTCCTTGCCCTACCAGATTTTTCCTTGCCCTTTGTGATTGAGACTGATGCGTGTGGTACCGGAATTGGAGCAGTTTTAAGTCAAAATCAACACCCCATAGCCTTTTACAGCAAGGCACTTAGTGTTCAGAATCAGAAATTATCCATTTATGAGAAGGAGTTTTTGGCTATCATCATGGCCATAGACAAATGGCGCCTTTACTTGCTTCGTGGTCCTTTTGTGATCAGGACGGACCATAAGAGTCTATGCCATCTTCAGAACCAAGAGCTGACCACGGAGTGGCAGAAAAAGGCCATGACTAAATTAGTGGGCCTTCAGTTCTCATTTCAATACAAGAAAGGAATTGAGAACAAAGCGGCAGATGCTTTGTCAAGAGTTGAACATGTTTTCAACTTGTGGGCTATTTCAAGTGGTCAACCTGTGTGGTTACAAGAAGTGTGTAATTCGTATGCAGTGGATCCCGAAGCTCAGGAGTTGTTGGCTCAGTTATCTGTAGGGGTGCCACCAGATTGTCCGTATACTCTGCATGATGGGCTTATTAGGAAACATGGGACGATATGGGTGGAAGCCAATGCGGGTTTGCAAAACAAGATCATTGAAGCCTTCCATTCCAGTCCTATTGGTGGTCATTCTGGAACTCAGGCCACATACCAGCGCATTAAGAAGCTGTTTATATGGACAGGTCTTAAACAGGACGTGGAATCCTTCATCAAAAAGTGTGGGGTGTGTCAACAAGCCAAGCATGAGAATTGCAAATATCCAGGTTTTCTTCAGCCACTTCCTATACCAGTTAATCCTTGGCAAGACATTAGCATGGATTTTGTGGAAGGTTTACCAAAATCTGAAGGGTATTCGGTCATTATGGTGGTGGTAGATCGATTTACAAAGTATGCTCATTTCATTGCTCTGAAACATCCGTTTACTGCTGCTGTGGTGGCCAAATTATTCCTCAATTCGGTTGTTAAGCTGCATGGTGTGCCCAAGTCGATTGTTTCCGACAGGGATAAAGTTTTTACCAGTCACTTTTGGCAAGAATTGTTCCAGTATATGGGTGTCAAATTACAGATGAGCTCGGCTTACCATCCTCAGAGTGATGGGCAAACAGAGCGAACTAACCAGTGTTTGGAGTTATATCTCCGGTGTGCAGTTCAGCAATGTCCCAAGCAGTGGGTGACGTGTAGGGGTGGGCATTCGGTTATTTTGGTTATTTCGGTTCGGTTATTTCGGTTTTTGAAAATTTCGGTTAGTAAAAAATAGAAACCGAAATCTTCTCTAAAATATTACTAACCGAACCATATTAACCGAAATATTTCGGTTCGGTTAATTCGGTTTTCGGTTTATAACCGAATTGTTCACTTCATGGCAATTGAGAGGTGAGCACAACAATAAGCCTAACTACTATAAACTAAATTATTACCCAATCAGCTCACGCTCACGTTCTCAGAGGTCAACGCACAACAAATCAATCAAGCAAAGAGTGAAAGAACATATCGAACAAGCAAAGAGTAGATCAAGTACATACTTTGCACGAACACTTGGATCCATTTCCTCCAACTTCGGTTTAATCGGTTATTTCGGTTTCTAGGAAGTGAAAACCGAACCGAACCATATTAACCGAACAGTTCTGAAAAAATAACCGAACACTAACCGAAAAACCGAAATAACCGATAATTTCGGTTAGTTCGGTTCGGTTTGGTTCGGTTTTTAGGTTATCGGTTTTTTTTGGCCACCCCTAGTAACGTGGTTGTCTCTAGCTGAGTTTTGGTATAATACTAATTTTCATTCCTCATTGAGAGAGTCCCCTTTTAAGGCATTATATGGAGTTGAACCAAATTATGGATTGTTGCCGACAAATGGGGTGGTGGATCATCCAGAGGTCAAGGACTTTATTGCGGAAAGGAACAAACAATTCGCTATTTTACGGGCTCAATTGCTGAAAGCTCAGGACAAAATGAAGGTAATGGCTGACAAACAACGCAGTTTCAGAGAGTTCCAAGTCGGGGAGTTGGTTTATTTGAAACTGCAGCCTCATGCTCAGCATTCGGTGGAACAGAGACCTAACTGTAAGTTGTCATACAAGTTTTATGGTCCATATAAGGTTGTGCGACGCATTGGCACTGTGGCTTATGAACTGCAACTACCGAGTGACAGTTTTATTCATCCAGTGTTTCATGTGTCCCAATTAAAGCAACATACTCCAGATTTCACTCCAATATCAAAGTATGTGCCACACCCAGCAGAGTTGGATATTCAAGATGTTCAACCGGAAGAAATTTTGGATAGACAGATGGTCAAGAAAGGCAATGCTTTTCATATTCAAGTCTTGATCAAATGGACAACACTGCCGGCTGAAGCATCAACATGGGAAGACTATGCGGTGGTGAAGGAGCGTTTTCCTCAATCAGCAGTCTGAGGACAGCCTGCTTTTCAAGGGGGGAAGATGTCATGCATGACAAGAGGAGTGATAGGGTTGGGTCGCCCTGTGTGGCGCAAAAGGCCGATAAGGCTTGTACTTGAATGGTGGGCTGAGTCGTGGGCTGTGTGGGCCGTCTGTGCGCGGTGAGTTGGCCTGAAGAGTTGGCCGATAAATACTGATGTGCTCGTGTTGAGAGTTCATGGAAAAAGTAGAACAAACTTCCCTAAACTCATCTCCTCTATTCTTCCTCTGTTCTTCATGTTCTTCTCTATTTCTCTCCTAAACTCTATCTCCTGTGGCTTGTCTCAACCGATTGGAAATCAGGCGTGACAGTTCTCTCCTTTCTCGTGCCCTAGTTTTTCTCCGTATGGCTGTGAACTGATCGACTGAATTTGCACGATAAGGGTGTGAAGGCGGCGCCCCCTGACGAAGGAGGAGGTCGGCCGGGCCACACCATTGCAGCTCAGGTGCTTGATCTTTAGATTTCATTGGCTGTCAGAATAATCTCTGTTGTATTTGTGCATGATGTTTCAGTTTCCTGATAAGCCAACCAGGCAGCAACTTGAACCACTAGTAATTTTCATTCATGGTTTTGGAAGATCAGTAAAAACTTAGCAACTTGAACCACTAGTAATTTTCGGCCATGGGGAAAATACAAGGATTTCTTAACTATAAAATGTTGCTATGTTTCTGTGTCTGTGTCTTACACAGATTATCTCTTATTGAAATGTTGGTTGTGCGGCCTGTTTAAGATTAGAAAACCCCTTTTGCTTAGTTTACCCCGATTTGGTAAGTAAATGACAATATGATATGTCTGCTATTAAATCCATCTGGTAAAGCAATTAGAAATTAGCTTGTTTACAAATTCTGAGTTGTTCAGAGAAATAGAAACCATTTTCTTTCCTGGACAAATAGTTTGAATATGCAGATGGCTATAATATCTAGACTTTATCCTTGCAAAGAATGTGTTGATCACTTCAAGGATGTTTTGAAGTAAGCATTGCTCTTTGACCTCACGGACAAATAGTCCTCTCCATTTTAGTTGGTTGATTTCTTCATATGTTTCTGTGTCTTACACTGATTATCTCTTATTGAAATGTTGGTTGTTCATTAAAAAAAACACCCTTTTTTGACAGATTATGTATTTTGATGACATATGATAACATCACATAAGAACTAGGAACCTATGCTACTTTTGCGACATCATAGTTTTGTATCTGAATATTGCATTCTGAAGCTCTACATTCACCCATTTGTCTCATTGTCTGGCACATCTATTTTGATACATGCTTATATCTATAAATTAGGATGGCTCATTAGTTTCAGTGCTCAGATCTGCTGCTTGAAGATGTACAGTTCAAAAATAGCCTTTTTCTACACCCTAGATGCCGAACGCTAATTCGAGTCCGGAGAATAGCCCGAGTAGATACCTAAACCTTCCAAATGACGTCGTCGAGGAGCCTCCACCTGTTACAGAAGAGGTACTGCGTATAGGCCGCATTCTATGTATGTGTAGAATTTTCTTTCTCGGTCTGTTAATGGTCGGTCTTTTCAAATGTCTAGACAACACTTCAAGAAGAAGCATCTCAGGGTGCACCGAAATATCCGCCCAGAGGCAAGAACAAAAAGCCTGATGGTCGATTCACCATCACGGTAGTCGATGAGGCC
>SPJY01012959.1:749443-816253 GCA_005191435.1 Raddia distichophylla
GCAAGGGCAAGCGCAGGGACGGATGCGAGGAAACGCGCGGCGCCGGCGCGGGTAAGCCTTTCTCTTTCAACATGGGTCGAGTGTAGGGCTTTCATCGGCTCTTAAGCTCTGTTTTGCGTGCCTCCAGGGCGTGGTGCCTTCGAAGAAGAGGAGGGTGTACCGGCCCATCCCGGGTAGTGACGACGAGGAGGTCGTGCTGGTGTTGGGCCATTCAACAGCGGTAGCGTCGCGGCGGGGGCCACGAGGAAGGTTCCCGCGGGCCGAAGGAAAGCGGTCGTGCCACCACAAGTCACGTCGGTGGGCTAGAGACAGAGCTCTTTTTGCATCCTACACCAGGGGTGTACGAGGACACAGAGCTTGAACCAGCGTGTAAGTTTCCCGCGCTGCTTGCCATTAATCCGCTTTCGTGTCTGATTGTTGCGTATGTTTTTGATGACAGTGCGTAGTGCCAAGGTGGCATCTGAGGTGTTACCTCCTTCTGCCGAAACCGTGGTGGCTGAGAGCAAACCGGTCGAGCCTGAAGGAGGGGTATCTTTGTTGCAGCGGCTGGAAGCTACCGGATTGATAAGGCCGATGGACTCGCGGGGTAAGAGCTACCCGGTCCATGGAGGGTCATCGGTCTGCCTATCGATGGTGGTACTGGATGCCTCTGACGAGGTCGCGGAGACAGTGAAGGTCGACGCCGACGTGGAACCCCTGTGGATCACGCCCCTGCGCGTTGAAGGACGCACGGCGCACGGATGGTGGCCAATCGATCGCCGGGGGATCGCAGACTACTTCAAGACTCCAATTGGGAAAGCGCTCCCGGCGCCAAACCGGTGGATACTGCTGGTTAACTGGGCCTGGCCGGTGCGTGTGCTTACGTCGCTGGGCTGGATGAGCGTCTCGATGTCCAGCATGGCCCGCTGGCGTCTGCGGGCTGGGTCTCTGCTACCCCAGAATGGGTGGAGCAGCAGGATTCTGCCAGGGCGCAGGACGCTGCCTGGAAGGGCCCGCCGTCTTCGAAGTTTTATCCAATTCCCGGGCTGGAGGAACCGACCGAGCTTGCGCTGCCAAGCTAAGGGTGGATGAGCTAGACGCCGCGCTGGCGAGTGTTCGGGCTCAGCTTAGCGAGGCCAAACTGGCCGTGGAGCAAGAAACGGTGGCGAGGGCAGAGCTTGCGGCCAAGCTGGAGGACGCCGAGAGGCGAGCGGCCGCCGTTGGAACGACAGCCCTGCTTTCGGCGGCGCCACAAGCGTTGTCACGTTCTGCGCCGTTGGAGGAGGGCAGCCAGGAGTCAGTAGGCTGCCCGCCCTTACTGTTCCACGAGGCGCACGTCCGCGGGCTCGATCGAACATTGCATGGCGCCGTTGAAGCGAGGGTGAAGAGCATGCTCACTCTCAACAAAAAGGTAACACCCCTGAGCCTGCATATTATGCTTAGGCGCTGACCTTTTTGTGTTTTGATCTGTTTTCACCTGTTTTAGTTCTATGCTCTTCTTGCCGGCACATCCTCGCTGATGGAGGCAGCGAGTGGGTAGTTAGATGATGACGCAGCGAAAATCGAGCGCCTTTCTGCCGAGCTAACGGAAGCCCGGGCTCAGATAGAGCGTGCGGACGAGCTGGCCGCCGAGAACGAAGTTCGTGGAATCGCCCGCATCGCCGAGCTAGCGGCAGTGCTCTGGTCGGCGCAGGAGCGTAATAACTTCGTATAGCATACATTATACGAAGTTATACGAGCATCCTACACCAGGGGTGTACGAGGACACAGAGCTTGAACCAGCGCGTAAGTTTCCCGCGCTGCTTGCCATTAATCCGCTTTCGTGTCTGATTGTTGCGTATGTTTTTGATGACAGTGCGTCGTATAACTTCGTATAATGTATGCTATACGAAGTTATTACGAGGTAGCATTTTCTCAAGGGGAACTCTTACTGCAGAATCATCCCCTTTGCCTCTGCTTTCGCCTCTCCACCTTGCTGCCTACCTTCTCGCTTACCGCCGCCATGGTGATCATCAGAGACAGCGCTTTCACGAGGGAGAGGATGGCGGAGTTGGAGAGAGGCGGCCTCGTGAGGCCGGGCTCCTGGAGGCTCCCTGGTGCAGACCGGGAGCCACAGCCAAAGCCCAACGAGCTGGTGTGCTTTGAGAGTTCGGCGATCTGCGGGTTCCGCGCGCTGGAATCCTAGTTCATGACGGACTTCTTCGCCTTTATTGAGCTGCGGCCGGAGAACCTGTCCCCGTAGTCCTACGTCCATCTATCGATCTTTGCGCACTTGTGCGAGGCGCACTATGGGGTGCGACCTACGGTGAGCCTCCTCCAGCACTACTTCGAGCTGAAGGCCGTCGGCCAACGTGTGGGCAATGGCGGAGTTTTTTACCTGACTGCGCGTCGGGCCCGGGGAAGCCAATCGTACCTGGAGTACGAGGTGAGGACGAAGGTCGACGGTTGGGCCCGGCGGTGGTTCTACCTGAACCGCGGGGCCTCGACTTTGGAGTATTCTTCGGCCGCGCCGGAGACTCTTATCTTCGCGCGTAGCGAGACCTTGCCAGAGGATCAAGTGACGGCGTACGAGATCGGGAAACTCGCCAAGAAGGGCTTGACGGGCTTCGATGTCGTCGTCAGCGACATGGGCGGCTAGGAAGATTCGGACTGGGATTTCCATCAAGGTAAGTGCGTGCCGCACTATTATGTTTGATTTCATGTCGGGGCACATCGTTACCGTTTGTGACGCCATGCAGGATTCCCGGCCCATGAGGTCACGCGGATCGTGGGGATGCTGCTGCCTATGGACAAAAATCCTCATCCCAAACGATTCGTGAAGGATAAGCTATCCGCGGTACGTGCCCGTAAGGCGCTTGATTAATTTCCTGGCCGCGCGCGCCCTTGTGGTCTTGACGGATTGTGCCGACCGTTTGCAGCGGACATGGAAGGTGGCCGAGAAGGCCACGCAAGCCACGGGCTCTGCTGGGGAGCCTCTGGCCGCGCAACCATTGGCGGCACGCTCGCCGCTAGGGAGGTTGCCGGCGGCGTCCGGCAGGGCGTCCGCCCTATCGTTGATGTCGGGCGAGGGTAGTCCGGCGCCGGCATCGACCGCGGTGGGTGCGGAGCGGGTGAGTGCTGAAACGCATACGAGGAAACGCACGGTGCCGGCGCAGGTAAAGCCTCTCCTTTCGATGTTGGCCGAGTATTGGGCGTCTAGCGGCTCTTAAGCCCTGTTCTTTGTGTGTCCAGGGCGCGGCGCCTTCGACGAAAAGAAGGGCATACCGGCCCGTGCCGGGCAACGACGACGAGGATGTTGCGCCAGCGGCGGGCCCATCGCTTGTATCGGCGCAGCGGCGGGGGCCCTTGAGGAAGGTCCCTGCGGACCGGAGGAAAGTGGCCGCGCCCATCACAAGTCGCGTTGGCGGGTTGGAGACGGAGCTCTTCTTACATCCTACACCAGGGGTGTACGAGGACACAGAGCTTGAACCAGCGTGTAAGTTTCCCGCGCTGCTTGCCATTAATCCGCTTTCGTGTCTGATTGTTGCGTATGTTTTTGATGACAGTGCGTAGTGCCAAGGTGGCATCTGAGGTGTTACCTCCTTCTGCCGAAACCGTGGTGGCTGAGAGCAAACCGGTCGAGCCTGAAGGAGGGGTATCTTTGTTGCAGCGGCTGGAAGCTACCGGATTGATAAGGCCGATGGACTCGCGGGGTAAGAGCTACCCGGTCCATGGAGGGTCATCGGTCTGCCTATCGATGGTGGTACTGGATGCCTCTGACGAGGTCGCGGAGACAGTGAAGGTCGACGCCGACGTGGAACCCCTGTGGATCACGCCCCTGCGCGTTGAAGGACGCACGGCGCACGGATGGTGGCCAATCGATCGCCGGGGGATCGCAGACTACTTCAAGACTCCAATTGGGAAAGCGCTCCCGGCGCCAAACCGGTGGATACTGCTGGTTAACTGGGCCTGGCCGGTGCGTGTGCTTACGTCGCTGGGCTGGATGAGCGTCTCGATGTCCAGCATGGCCCGCTGGCGTCTGCGGGCTGGGTCTCTGCTACCCCAGAATGGGTGGAGCAGCAGGATTCTGCCAGGGCGCAGGACGCTGCCTGGAAGGGCCCGCCGTCTTCGAAGTTTTATCCAATTCCCGGGCTGGAGGAACCGACCGAGCTTGCGCTGCCAAGCTAAGGGTGGATGAGCTAGACGCCGCGCTGGCGAGTGTTCGGGCTCAGCTTAGCGAGGCCAAACTGGCCGTGGAGCAAGAAACGGTGGCGAGGGCAGAGCTTGCGGCCAAGCTGGAGGACGCCGAGAGGCGAGCGGCCGCCGTTGGAACGACAGCCCTGCTTTCGGCGGCGCCACAAGCGTTGTCACGTTCTGCGCCGTTGGAGGAGGGCAGCCAGGAGTCAGTAGGCTGCCCGCCCTTACTGTTCCACGAGGCGCACGTCCGCGGGCTCGATCGAACATTGCATGGCGCCGTTGAAGCGAGGGTGAAGAGCATGCTCACTCTCAACAAAAAGGTAACACCCCTGAGCCTGCATATTATGCTTAGGCGCTGACCTTTTTGTGTTTTGATCTGTTTTCACCTGTTTTAGTTCTATGCTCTTCTTGCCGGCACATCCTCGCTGATGGAGGCAGCGAGTGGGTAGTTAGATGATGACGCAGCGAAAATCGAGCGCCTTTCTGCCGAGCTAACGGAAGCCCGGGCTCAGATAGAGCGTGCGGACGAGCTGGCCGCCGAGAACGAAGTTCGTGGAATCGCCCGCATCGCCGAGCTAGAGGCAGTGCTCCAGTCGGCGCAGGAGAGGGAGCAGGAGGCCGTGTCGAGGCTTGCCCAGGCCTCGGGATCAAAAAAGGTGGCGGCGAGTGGAGCCCATGTAGCCCGTGAAGAGGTAGACCGGGCCCGGGCTGCTTTTGACGAAGAGCGCAGGCGCTGGGAAGCTACCTGTAAGGAGCTGGAGGCTACTTTGTCCGAGCGCAACTCCACCGTTCGCGGGCTTGAGGAAGCTCATGATAAATTTGCTGCGGAGATTGCTGCGCTCCGAGAGGCCGGGACGAAGAACAAGGCCGAGACAGAATCTCTGAAGAAACAGGAGCAAGAGCTCGTCGAAGACCGGGCTAAGCTGCGCCAGGAACGAAACGACATGGACTCGCAAGCCATAGAGCTGCTTCAGGCGCGAAAGCAAATTTGGGACTTAGAAACCGAGCTAGAAAGGCTCAAGTTGCAGCGCGGGTCGAAGCTTGACCCGATCTACTTTGTTCCCGAACTCTGCGCCGTAAATATGCATATATTTTGTTTTTTAAACGCTCGCTTAATGGATAAGCATCGCGCATTGTGTGGTGGCCGAAGGGCTTAGCCATTTTTCTCTTTAGTTTATTGCGTCAAATCGCGCGCACTGTGGGCTTTGCAGCGCGGTACAGTGTTCCGCTGATGGAAATGGCACGTTTGCCAGGCACAGATACGGAGGCGAAACCACCCGCGACGGTTCATGTACCCTGCCAAAGCCACGCTTCGGGCGTGGTTTGCGCTGGTGGGCCAGATCTTCATAGTGGGCTTCGATTCGTAGCGATTTTTCTTCGCCACTGATAGTGGGACCGAGGCACGTGTCACACGGCGATCGGCGCGATTAGCATTCCGCAAGACGGCGCGTGGGCGCGCGTCTCTTCAGCTTGGGCAATGGGTTTTAATTGCTCGTCTCTTCGCGCGCGGCGACGCTTCGGGTAGCTCACTGCACGACGGGACGTTGCACAGCCGCCGGCCTACATAAAGCGAGGCGCATCGTGCCGTGCTGCCTCCATTTTAGTCTTCTCCATTCTTAGTCTTCTTCAACCTTAGAGCAGGGAGCGGAGCCCGCAACCAAAGAGAGAGAACAGAGGAAGAAAAAGCGAGAAAAAGCAGAGAGAGGGAGAACATGTCTTCCGACGCCAGCTCCGATTACCTACATGCTTGGTTGGTGGCAGCAATGGAGGATCTGCCATCGCGCCTCCTTTGTTGCCGCCGATCCAGCCCGTGGCGGAGGAAGTGGACGGGCCGGGCCCCGTCGTCGCGGCCCAGGCGGCCGAGCTGGCGGCGTATGCCCAGGTCTATGCCGACGAAGAGGCGGCCGAGGCGCTAGCGGCTGCGCTCGCGGCGGAGGATGAGGAGGAGGATGCGGTGGCAGTGCAAATCGCCGCTGACGCCGCATACGCCGCCGTATTGGCGGCGGAGGAAGAGGAGGCTCCGCCTCAGGTCGCGCCGGAGGAGATCGAGGCGGCCGCGGAGGCCATCGTGGCGGCGCCACCACCGGTGCTCATGGATTCCATCATCCATGGGCGGTGGTGGCGGCATCCGAGTGCGTCGGGGCCGTCGGTGCCCACGCTGGACCCGTTGACGTCGTCGTCGTAGTCGTTGTCGTTGTCATCGTCGTCGGCGGAGTCTGCGGCTCCGTCGGCTCGTCGCCAGCACCGTTCTTAGGAGCGGCGAAGTAGTACTAGGATTTGGGCGTTGCTGTAGCAGCGACCCCTTTTGCGGTAGCTTGGGGACGCTGGGTTCCCCCTTTTGCTTGCACAATCCCGATCTTGTAAGATCTTCCTTTATGAAATGCAGCTCCCTTGATGAATCTGTCTTGTTGATCTTGCTCGATTGTTCCCATTTTCCGCGCGGATCTGTAATGCAAAAAACAGGGGAACCAGATGAACAGTAACGAAGCCCTGAGACTAACTTAGGAAATTTGGGCAAACAGGTTGCTTTGAAAGGTTACTTTTGGTGCGCCTAATCATCCAGCTCCGAGTGCGATCTTGGAGTTGGGCGCGGTCTAGAGACTAGAGTGATTTAGAAAAAATTTGCGCGAACTCGCAACCCCCGAGCTTCGTTAGGCCGCGCAACGGTGCGGGCTTGGCGAAGTTAAGGACTTAGAAAAGATTCGCGAAAAACAACATGTCAGCATCTTGTTCATCATGTTCATGAAGCGAGACGAGGCATTGGTTAATCCGAACGACATTACTAGGTGTTTTTATAGACCGTACCTTGTAGTGAATGTCGTTTTAGGTATATCAACTCCTCAAACACTAAATTTGTGGTATTCCAACCTAAGATCAATCTTGGAGAAACACTTGACACCTTGAAGTTAATCAAACAGATCATCTGTCCTAGGAAGAGGGCACTTGTTCTTGATGGTGACGACATTCAAGGCTCGATAATCCACAACCATCCTTCGGGTCTTGTCCTTCATATCCACGAACATGGCTAGTGATCCCCAAGGCGGAGAACTGGGTCGAATTGATCCTTATCCTTGCATCTCTTCCAATTGCCTTTTGAGCTAAGCTAACGCCACATAATTCAGTCTGTAGTAGAGCTTGTAAATTGGGGCTGTGCTTGAGATAAGATCGATAGTGAATTCCATGCTTCTATTTGAGGGTAAACCTAGCAATTCCTCTAGAAAGACATCAAGATATTCTATCTCCACCGGCACTTAGAGGGGTCTTCCACATTTAGAAACCAGATGGCTCGAATCCATTAAAGGGTTCATCAACCTTCCATACCTTCACATAACCAGGAGGTTGAATCATCTTGACTTCCCTATGTAAACAATCTATCACCATCGGTAGTGTCTTAACCAATCCATGCCAAAGATCATATCTATCCCGCAGCGGTATAACCAACCGATCGAAGATGAATCCTATCTTTCCTTTCTAACCTCTACCCTTAGACATGCCCTCATGACGGTCAACATTCCCTCCAAGGATTTGATAACCATGGGGTTATTTAGGCAAAAGGTTTGTAACCTATGCTTACCCACTAGATGTTGTGCAATGAATGAATGTGATGCACCCAAATTTAAAAGAACCTGCATAGGGTTGTGTAACATTGTGAGGCTAAGGGAAGAGGCACAAGGAAAACAGATGATGAAAGGGCCAATATGTGAACCCGGGTTGTCATACACATGAGACCAATGAGTATCTAGGCATTACAGATGTCGCTTGATAATGATAAAGATTAATGGATCTCGAAGGTAATGGTATGGAAAATAATATTTAGCTAACTGTAATGGCTAAGAAAAGGACCGTGACTAATTGATGGCATATATGACAAAAACATGCTCTGCAATTGTACGCAGGATATTATCCCTATAAAACTTGGTTACAGTTTAGCATTAGACATACACGCCAAATAGTACTAGTAATAACTTCCGCCACGATTTACATTTGATGAAAGTATAGAGACTAAACCACGGGTAAACCACCAACACGATTTACACAGCCATCTTCAAGGAACATATATCAAAACTAGCTAAGAACCCGTGCATTTGCGCGGGATAGAATAGCTGAAGCTAAACAAACTGTGTAAATAATATAAACAGCAGCAGCAGTAGTAGGTAATGGCAAGCAGGTAAATGTGTAGGAAATTTCAGGCAAGATGTGACAAAGTGTAGAAAAACTACAAACAATAGCAAATACAATGCAAACTCCTTACGAAAGGTTTTCAAAGAACGGTCCCTTACAAATGGTAGCAAATGCGGTTATAAAACATTTCAGAATATAAAGATATTGCATAAAAATTAAAGGCAACAAAGAACATACCAAGGCGTTGCAAGGGTGCACATATATGTAGCAGACATATGGAAAGGAAGTAAGATTCAATTCTGATTTAGGTTTAATATATGTTTAATGAAAGAATGGCTAAAAGTGAATGTGCAATATAAAGTATCAGGATGTTCCCCTGAGTTTCATAGATACATTATAGTTTGTATTTGCTTCACCGGCAGGAGATTGACTTGACCGCTATTTGGTGTACTTAATATTTAAGAATCAAAGCTGAGCATAAACATTACAGAAGCATGATAGAAATTTAAAAGGTTGAACGTGCTAAATTACATAAGAAAAAAAAAACGGCATGGAGTGCACCGAGAAGCTTAGGATCTCTTTCTTCAATGGTAAGCACCTGTTTGAGAGCATGAAATGGGTAGCAAGCATCAACATTGTCTATTTTGACAAAGAGCATGATAATATATATAAAACATGAATGGAATCTTCTGTAACTGATCTTAGTACACTAATTGTGAACTGTAGATTATAGATTGGTTCAAGCCATTATCAGCTACATGTTATGGTACTCCAAACACATGAGGAAACTCAATCGCATGATAGAAACACACGAAAAATTCCATATTCATGAACCGTTGATAAAGCCAATGTGTGGAGGGTATATGGATGGATCCTTTTTTTAAAAAAAGGGAACCTCTGGTGTAAACCATAACTGAAACCTAACATAATTTGAAGGACTATTATTTGTCACTACATAATGGTCTGTTTTGCTAGAGTGTCATATATTCAAAAAATGAAAACTGGTTTTCCTTAATTTGTAATAATTATAACATGTGGCTTGCCTCACAACCAAGTATGTGAACAATGAGGACACATCTGCTTAAACATTAACCTAGAAGTGCAATGGTAAACTGTGGTACATATGCAAAAGCACCTCAGGTCGGGGTTCCATTCACTTCTCTAAGAAAAGAAGGTGTGAAGCATAATTTTAGCCATACATTGTATCAGAATAAAATGCAAAAAAAGTTAGTGTCTAACTAGTACAGAAAGAGTAATATAAGACGCACATTTTGACGGTTTTGACCTATTGAACCCAAAAGCGTCTTTTATTGTGATGGGCATCCACGTGGATCGGGAATAAGAGACGGTTTAACTATAACCGTCTTATATGTTGATTGCTTTAGAGGCGGTTTCATTCTAACCGTCTTATATGTCAGTTGCATTAGATACGTTTTCATAGTATCAAACGTCGCATATGAGGTATGAGAAAAAGAGTCACTTTTATAAAAAGAAGTGTCTTTTATGAATATGTATTATACGACGTTTCATTATCTACAAACTTATGTTTTGTTTGACGATGGTTGGATGTTACAAACCGTCTCATAAAGATATGTATTTGGCGACGGTTCATAATCAGCAAGTGTCTATTTTGATTATAGATGCTTCAGTAGTACAAACCGACTCATATGACTAGTTTATATACGAAAGTTGTAATATTTTTATATGGGACGCTTTAAGCAAAACCATCTTGTAATAGGCTTCAACTATTCCGAACTACACCTAGGTAAGTATATTATTTCGAACTACACCTAGGTAAGTATATTTATAACGTGACATGTAATTATATTATTGAATAACAAAATGTTCTCGATCTCTATAATTAATTAAAACCTAATTGGCAGTAAACCTGTTATCCTTGAAATTCCGGATTTAAAATTAATAAAAAATTGAATAAGTTACAAAAGTTAATCTAAAAAAATTATATGTTTTTCAAATTTTGTTTCCCTTTTTTACCTCTCTTTCTTCTTATTTGCTCTTTCTTCTTTGTTACCCCCCTCTCTCTACAGAAATCGGGAACTCTACCTGAACTCTCTCTCAGCTGAACTCTCTCCCTCTCCAGCCAGGGAAAATTGGATTTTCGCCCCAAAGTTGCTCTGCCTTTGTATTTTTGCCCAAAGTTGCTCTGCCTTTGTATTTTTGCCCTGTCAGACTAGATAGGGATTGTTTTACCCACAGGTGTTTTCTAGCAAAATTCCCACCACCTCTTTAGTTCTAACTGTTTAGGGTTCTAAGTTCTAACCGTAATATACAGGGGAAAACGCTAAGTACGTTGATTAGCTTGCTACATTTACCACAAGCAGTATAAATATCACTGCATCCATAGCGACGTCAATTTCTCCTCGCTAAACGAAGGTGGGTAGGCCTTTTTGTTTAAATTTTTTACCATTGAAATAGTTTCAGTTTATCCATACAATGATGATATAATAATGGTTTTAAAGTCTGGACCATTTCTTTTGATTATATGTACATGAAAGTTTTGACGATATGCAATGTGTATATATTTATATGCCTGCTTTTCTGACTATTTTTTTTATTAAACTTGCAGCCATGTCAACATTGCTCAAGAATACAATTTGAAAACATGTGGCCATTCCAAAGCTTGTTGGGCTGGATGGATGGATGATCTTGCTATCAGAAAGAAAAATCATGTTGTCTATCAGTCCGTGTATATGTGTTGTCTTTTGGCGTCACTATATTGTATTAAATTTACATTTATACCTTTAGGTGTTACTATTATGCGAGAAATGCTGCTTGTTTGTATATATGATTATTTTTTTATAACTAAATGAAGTATTATTAGTCATCCTGTGCAGAATATATGATGTGGTTCATAGTCTTGGAATTAAGTGTCTTCTATGGTAATACATGTGAGATGGTTTATACGTATGGAAGTGTCTTATACGATATGTCATATAAGATGGTTACATACTAAGCGTCGCTTATTAAACACTATAAGAGGCGGTTAAAGGTATACAATTGACTTACACGGTAGAATAGATAAGATGGTTACATACAAAGCGTCTCTTATAAAGCACTATAAGAGATAGTTATAGGCACAAAAATGTCTTATATAGTAGGATATATAAGATGGTTGTACATAGAAAACGTCGTATAAACATATCATATGAGACGCTTTACAAACGTCTCATATGAATGATCTCTTTTGCGACAGCAGTCATATAAGTCATTTCAAAACCGTCTTAAATGATTAAAAAAACGACTCAAAAGTGCATTTCTCTACTAGCGCTTTATATAGTCCTAAAAACCTAAGTCGTCACAAGGTCGTTTACAAAACAAACTAGGAAAGATAAATCCTAAAACTAGTAATAAATACGATAAGGATACAAATCTCAACGGACATATCTAATTCTGAACCATACGTGCAACGGTTAATTAACCGATCACAAAAACCTTCCAAAAGTGATTTCGTCTTTATCCGATTTTTCTATTTATCCGGTCACCTATCCCGATCATTTTTTGTATTATCAACACCCTGTGAGAAGAAAACCAAAACACACGATTGTTGTCATGGTTTTCCTTTAAAACATTTTGTAAACAAATAGTTAAAGTACAAATGCCATACATTTTGAAAACAAATAGTTAAAAGTACCCCGTTATCCGCCCTCGACCGCAGGCACGACTATCAGGATAGTTGTATACTTTGCATAGGTTGCATGCTATACCATGCGATACAATGTACTCTCGCGGGAGGGCATCATCACGAGATCTTTAACCATCTAACTGTTGACTATCATCTGCTCTAAGAATTCCCCTTAGCACAAGATGACCTCCGATTGGTTGCGTTCTCCTTTTGAGCTTAAAGGATGACGTTCAAAAGCTTTTTGCATCTTCTCCACCACATGATATGTTCAAACCAAGAATTCAACATGTACTTAGTCAATTGTTGCCCATACAAACACACATGGTCACATTGTAGTACTTAGCTTGACTATCTCAAGAAATAGGTCCTTATGGAATCCGGGTTGGTCCTGCCCTGGGCCGAATTTCGTGTTACACCCATCTTGCAACTAGCCATGGTAGTTAGACTTTCCAAAATATGTTTGTTTGATAGTACCCACTATCAACTAACCCATTTAAAACATGGTAGATGACTCAATGTGAATATAATAGGATTCTACCCTTCCCATCATTTCATGCATGAGAAAAATAAATAAACACAGTAAACGGGTGTGTTTTGCAAACTAGGGAAAGCAAGATGCAATCTATCTTGCCTTGTTAGTGCTCCGGGTCTTGGGAACCTCATTCGAACGGCTCCTGGAAACCTCCCAAACAGCGTGAACACAGACGATCTACACGTATATGCATATGTGCAAGAAACAAGAAAACAATCAATAGTTAATATAGCTCAATAAAATATATAAAATTCTAAGCTATTTATAGAAAATAATGGCTCTGGAATCACCTAATTTAGAGTTCGGATGCTCCCGGAATAATTTATGGAAGATTTGGATAAATCAGAAATTAGAGAAATAAATAAACCAGGTTAACCAAAGAAAAACCGGTTAAACCAGCGGTTTGGGCGGCGCATGGGCGAGCGAGCGTAGTGCGCCCGCGAGTGGGGACACGTAGTAGCGTCAGATTGGCGGCAGCAACGCGAGCGGGAAATGGGACTGCACGCGACGGCTCGCAATTGGGCCGGGCGGCTGTGTGGGGACATCGAGGCGGCGGCTGTTGGCGTGGTGCGGCGTGGCGAACCAGCGAGCGAGGCGTGGCGGGGTGGGTCCGATGTGGGCGACAGCGGACGCGGCTGCGCCGCATGGCGATGCTGGTTGGCGAGGCAGCGGTGGCCAGCGGAAGGCCGACACGTGGCGGGGCAGCATGCGGGGATGCGGCACGCGCGCGGGCGATAAACGACACAACGGCGGGGGCGTGTGGCAGCCTCCTGGTGGCGGGCGCGGACTCTGTTGCGGCAACGGGATTAGCGGGCCGGCGGCGATGTCGGCGGCAGCGGTGTCCAAAACTTCAGCGAGCTCCATCTCCTTCGTTTCTTGGCCAAATTGGGCGATCTATATGTTATCTTGACCGTCTCGACGAGCTCTACGCCATGGCACAATCTAATCTAGGGTTTGCGCATGGCACAGAAAGAGATTTTCATGATGGGGTGCTAGGGGAGGGGTCTTGGGGGGTTTATATAGTCTCATGGACGACCTGGGCTGGGCCTAGGGTTACGAGGAGTTGGATTAGGACTCAAATTCTATCCGAGTAGGATTCGGATAGAATTTTAGCTTGTTTAGCAAGAAAACGGAGTTTCCTTTGAAGGACGGAGCTGAAATTTGGATGGTAATTCGGATTAGGCTTCTAGAAGCTTCCCTCCAAATTTGAGCATGAGATTATCTCATTTGCTCATTATTTGATGGGTTTTACGAGCTCTCGACAAAATGACAACACTTCATGTAATCATGAGCTAGCCTTGGTTTTTGGGCATGAAATTTGGAGGGTGGCTAGATGTTGGCTTCTAGGAATTACTGGAATTTTCCTAAAAGGTTTCCTATGGTTTTGGGTTTCAACCTAATTTAAAATAATTTAAACTAGGGTTTTGTATATAACAATTCCCTTTTAATTATTTTTAATGATTTTAAAATACAAGTGACATACGATAAATTAAATAGAGGATGTCACAACAAAACACATAAGAAAATCGACGTCAATGGTGACGGCAAGGTTGTCGGTCATGAGAAAGACGACCTGCATGGCGACAACGCTTCTCTGATGAAGCCTAGGGACAAAATAACCCGCTAAGGCTAGCCCTACCCTGACACTAAGAGGAGATCGAGGTGGAAGTTTACTAAGGAAACAATGAAGAATAGAGAGGTTCTTAGATTTTGGCGAACTCAACGTCCTCTGGACGTGAGATTTTCGTTCCTTCAATCGTCATCTCCTGCTATTTCAAAGAAAAATGGGTCCGAACCTTGTTGTCTGAAGTGTTTGCAATGTATTATGTTTTCCTGGAGATGTTATCTAGCACAATTGACTTGAGCTCGTCCAATTGTTTTGCTTGCTTGTGTATCTGTTTAACCTTTTTCAGACTTGCGTAACTGTGGATCTGCCGTTACTCTGGTTTATCGGGCAAGCTTTAGAATTTGGTTATATGCAAATCTTGTGAGATTGTGAGAAAAGCCCTCGCCGTGTGTTTTGTTAGTTTGTGATGTTTTTATGTCAAACCAGAGAAAAGTAGAATCAATTTTTGAAAAGTAGAATCATTTTTTTAGTTGGACACCCAAATAACATTTGGTTTTCATTTCATTTCACAATTCCAAGTGGGAGCCAAACGAGAATATTGGGGCATAGAATCCAAATCATGGCAATTCCAATTCAAGTAGAATGGATAGTGGAATCCAATTCATTTTTCAATTCAATTCCTAGATGCCAAATAGGGTTTTAATGGAATTCTAAAGGAGAAGATTAATGGGAAATTATGGCATCGGTTGCAACATGCAGCGAGGGAGAGGGAGATATCGCTGCCAGGGAGAGTCCGTTGGGAAAGAGAGAGAAGGGTTGGCTGGGTCAGCCCAACAAGGAAAAGAGATGGGTTCAAGACGGCCCGAGATAAGGAGGTGGGAGAAAATAAAAAAATAATAAACATTGGGCCATAAAAAATAATTTATATTTCTTTCTAAATTTTTTATCAAATAAAATTACTAAAGATAATTATAAATATTACTTTTGAAAAGATCACCGAATATACGATTGAGAATTTAAACATTTAACATATGTAACATAGGGTTACACAGTTTTATAGAATATAATTCGTAATAACTTCGTATAGAATTTTAAATTATATTTTATTTCAAAAGTAACTTAGTTATTTTATGTTTTGAAATTTCTTAAATTAAAATTTTTAAATAATGAAAATGCAATGCATGATTTCTGTTTTTATAAAAATGAGGATGTTACATTCATGAGGCCTTGCATGGCGTGGGGCACTAGGCAAGCTCTGACCAAGGCCCTAGCTGCAGTGCCCATCCCGCTCCTCGAAAACCTTAGCTGCATGGTAAGGTGCTAGCACACACCGCATGACGTTCCTATCATGGACGTGTAGATACCATTATAGGCACTGTCATTCATGGACGTGCTGATTGGTGCAACCCAACGAGTATGTCTACTTTCTCTACGCATCGAGACCACATCGGCATGTTCCCGTACCACAACGTGCGTGACTTGATTTCTGTTGCAACTGCGTGTCAAGGGTAACGATCAATGATCCCCTACTCGCATAATACCGTTGGAGTTCATGGTAGAAGTTTTTGAATTGTTCTAGCATAGCCTACTCGTTCCCCTTTTTGTGTCTCACGTGATTGATTTTTTTCATTCTTAAGGTGCCTCTGGACTATCCCAGTGGCATAGGGATCTTAACAGTTTCGACCACCTTTGTGGGAAAAGTCAACACTGACGATAATTGTCAAAGCTGTCAAGACCATGCTCCAAACTATTTAAAACAATATAATTCAGAGAATTTATTTTTTTTCAACGGTTGTTCCTTAAACATTGAGATAGGTTATCAATATGGAACTATGATGGGTTATTGTTTTGGTCGTCAACATTGGTTATTTGTGTCAACAACTATTATTTAGTTGTCGACAATGGTAACTATGTCGACAATATTGTGTAAAAAACTATGTTATTGCTCGACAAATGGTCGTCGAGGATGGCAAATGGTCATCAAGAGAAAAGAAGTTTTCTTGTGGGGATGAATAGAGCTTTGTGGAGAGAAACAAGAGATAGGGGAAGGAGGGGTGACTAATGAGTGGATGAAGCTTCCAAAGGTAGGAAAGGTGTTCTAGCCATCCCCCTTCATTGTTTTCTATCTCCCCCGACCATTGGCTCCAGTTACAACACCTTTCCTACCATTGATTTAGCTCCCTCTCACCCCGCTTTCCAGCATTCCATACTCAACGACAACGAAATCTACTTGCCCCACCTCCCTCCTAATCCAAACCCATTTTCTTTAGCGTACTGATGTTGTTTCCTTCCCATGCTCCTCCTAGCCAAGTCACAAACCCATTATCGTCCTAGCCGCTAACTAGTCATGCTCCTTTAACGACCCTCTCTTCAAATATTGCTATTTTTTTTTATAATCCAACAACTCTTATGCTCCCAACGACAACATCATCATGAATAATGGAGTTGTGGTGGTAGAAGTCGGTGAGGAGTGATCTATAATAGTTAGGTGAGGCAATGACAGGGAGGATAGGAGGAGGTGAATGTGGGGGGTGGAAGATGTGAGGTCGACTGGTAGGGAGGAAAGTGGATGAAAGATGAGGAAGAAGAGGTGGGAGGTGATAAGGTGACATGAAGGTGAGAGGTGGTGATCACCCATGGGAGGAATAAGGAAGGAGAGAAGGGATGATAATGCTTGGGAGGAAGAAGAAGGTGGAGCTCTCACGAGATGACAAAGGAGGGGAAGGAGGAAGGAGTATGGAGCAAGTTTATTTTGTTCATTTTGTTTTCTAATATTTGTAAGAGTCCGTGATTTATAATAGCATATCTCAAATCTTTTATAGAAAATATCTAAAGTTAGAAATTTGTAACAAGCTAGTTCACATTAGTATACATTTGATTAACTCTTATCTCTTGCTGTACCAATGCCATTCTAAGTACATACATGCACAATAAAATCTCTTGGGGGTCCATTCTTTTTGAATTATATTGTTTACGCTCATCTATTCATTTGTTTATCTTTGATTTAAAAAAACAAATACTTTAGAATTTTTAAGTTCATTCTTCTTTGTGTTGAGGGGAAATTTAGTTATTTGCCTCTTGTTTCGAGTGGTTTCGCTAAAATGCCACCTGTCTCTCAATGACATGTGTAACCATATGTGTCTATGACAGTGAGACAAAATGTCATTTTAGCGAAGCCGCTTATTGAGAGTGACAAATATGTATCACATAATTTTAAAAGGAAATTCTTCAAACCGTTTTGAAAAGATGTCAGAGTTTACCTTATTAGTAGAGAAGCAAACAAGAGCATCTCTAGCTCTAAACCGTTCTGTAAAACGCTATTGCGGACAGTCTCAGCCTCTATACCCATCTAGCAGGATCTCTATAGTCTACTCTAAATTTAGACTATTTAAAAAATAAAAATATAGAGAATGAATAGTAATTTAGAGAAGGGATATATAGAACGAAGTATAGAGATCCTCTTGGCAATGCTACAAGGAACTGCAAGTTTACAACCAGAAGAAATGCAAAACACTTTCGGTACTAACCCCCTTGTCTCTGCCGCCACACCCACTGCGCTCAGATCCCGCGCGCTAGGCCGAGATCATCTCATCGACCCCCCCGCGCGCCGCGGCGGCCATGGCCGTGCCTTCCCCCTTGCCCACCCCGCGCTCCCCGCGCCCCGACGCTGCGCTCCCCGCCGACGCCTCCTCTGACATCCCCCCATCCCTCGATTTCGGGGACCCGGCCTCGCTCGTCGCCCTCCGCTCCCTCGCCGATGCCGGCGCGGCCACCCGCCTCCTCCACGAGTGCGTCGCCTACCAGCGCGCCCTTGACGCCCGCCTCGACGCGCTCCTCGCCCGCCGCGCCGACCTCGACCGCGCCGCGGCCTCGCTCCTCCGCGCCGCGCCGCCGCTGCTGGCGCTCGCGGCCTCCGACGCCGCCGCGCTCCGGGACTCCTCCTCCTCGACGGCGGCGCTCGCCGACGCTCTCTCCTCCCGCGTCCGATGCGCTCTCCTCCCGCGTCCGCCACCTCGACGCGACGCACTCGAGAGCAGAGGCCGCGCTCGCGCGCTCTGAGGCGGCGCTTGACCGGTCCCGCGCGCTCGTTGCCGCGCGGCGAGCCCTGGCGGCGGACGACCTCAAAGCCGCCGCCGCCGCCGCACACGAATTCCTGGCAATCGACGCGCGGTTTCCCACCGACGATGACCTCCGCCGCGACCTATTAGACATCAAGCGCCGACTCGAGGGGCTCGCGCGACGAAGGCTCGCTGCTGCAGTCGACGCCCAAGACCACCCCGCCGTGCTTCGCCTTGTCCACATCTTCCCCCTCCTCGCCTTCGCTGACGAGGGCCTCCAGGTCTACGTCGCCTACCTCAAGAAGGTCGTCGCCCTCCGTGCACGTGCTGAATTCGAGCACCTCGCGGAGCTAACCTCTTCAACCCAGCCTACTGCCGAGCGTCCTGATTTTGTTGGCTGCCTCACCCGTCTCTTCAAGGACATTGTGCTCGCTGTTGAGGAGAATAATGCTGTGCTTCATGAACTCCATGGTGAGGATGGTGTCGCCTATGCCATCATTGAGCTGCAGGAGGAGTGCGACACAAGGGGCACCCAGATCTTGCGCCGATTCGCTGATTACCGGAAGCTTGCTCATCTTGCATCAGATATAAACTCATATACAAAGGACCTTCTCTCAGTTGTGAGTTCTGTGGCCAACGCGGCAGGGGCTAATGAAGGGCCTGACCCCAGAGAGATTGAGCTTTATCTTGAGGAGATTCTTGCGTTGACACAGCTTGGCGAAGACTATACTGAGTTTATGGTGAACAAGATTCGTGGATTGCGAGATGTAAAGCCTGAACTTGCGCCGCAGGCAATGAAGGCCTTCCATAATGGTAGCTTTAATAAAATGGAGCAGGATTTGACTGGATTTTATGTGATCTTGGAGGAGTTCTTCATGGTGGAAAATGTAAGGAAGGCCATCCGGATTGATGAGCCAGTGCCTGATGGTCTCACAACCTCCTCGATGGTGGACGATGTGTTCTTTGTACTGCAGAGCTGCTGTCGGCGGGCAGCATCCACTGCAAGCATCAACTCAATACTGGCTGTGCTTGGTGGGGCAACGAGTCTCCTGAGCAATGAGTATCAGGAGGCTTTGCAGTGGAGAATGAGGGAGCCAAACTTGAGTGCAAAGCTCTTCCTAGGTGGTGTTGGAGTTAATAAAACTGGGGAAGAGATTGCGACTGCCCTGAATAACATGGATGTGAGCTCGGATTATGTCCTGAAGCTCCGTCATGAGATTGAGGAGCTTTGTGCAGAGGTGAGTGCAATTCTTCTTCTACCTGTGTGTATATTAAAACTGGCACATGGTTAGTATCTAAGCTTTATATGCATTCAATTGAGAAATATTACTAGGTTCGTTTCTGCTGTTCTTTCTTGAATTTTTTAAATAAAAGAATTCTATGGTATTCTCTACAATCTTGTTTATAGCATCGTTATGCTATGAATGACACCAAACTATTTTACATCAAGGGTTGCATGTGCCTTTATTTTGTTGCTAGTTCTCAACAGCAATTAGTTATGCTGTTGATGGATCTTTAGGTACTTTTCATATTTATGTTGTAAAATTGTTTTCTCAATAATGATAATGGCATCTTCTATATGAGACTGCCACTTCTGCCATTTTTATCCTTTACCTTAAGACATTTATACTGGGAAAATGGTCATATTTCTTCATCACTAACCTGATTTTATAATCTTTTTATTCCATGTGTCTGATCGAAATATATTGTTTTCATGTCTGGCATACTTGAAAGCTTGCCCATTGAAAGTCTGACCTTTTCAGTTTGGCAAATTTCTTTATTATTGTAGAGGTATGGGAAGTGATTAGTTCACCCTCCTCTACTGCACACTAAAATCTTTGTTTATTATTTTTAAATCAGCTGAAAACATCAAATATTATAGTACGTTGAAGGGCTATGGAAACTGAGGTAGTTCACTCACGTCTACTGCACACTAAAACTTTTCTTAGTTTATTGTTTTTTAATCAACTGGAAAATGACAAATTTAATATTTTTAAGCTGTTAATTTAGCATATCTCTAAAGAGCTTTATCTATACCTTTTTTTCCTCAAGCGATTATTTGATTATGATCAACTTGTTTGGATTTATGTCAATATAGATATCTAGTTTGATAATGTCCATTTTTAATCAAATGGAGCTAAATGATCTTTTATTATTTGCCTTTAGATTATTATTAAGCAAAATGGCATATCAAACTATTTATACTTGTTTTTATCATGAAGTTATAGACAGATTTCTCTAGTATCACCAAGGGTCAAACGGAAACAATCTTTGTGATTTTTAGTCTCAGGGGTAAGGATGCGTACACCGAGCCCCCCTTTTGTGGCAGTTTCCTCGGAAACATTGTGGTGTGAACGAAAACAATCTCTGTGATTTTTAATCTTGCATACACCGACCCCCCTTTTGTGGGAGTTTCCTTGGAAACTTTGGGGTGTGATGATGATAGATATATATCGTAGTCTGATGTAGTTGCTTTTTATGATTCAAAATGTTATAAGACAAACCAAGATATAATCTATCAAGTGGTGGAGACATGACATCATAATTATAAATTTCTTAAAATAACATCACAACTATGAAGCAATCTTTCAAACACTAATTTTAACATCACTCAATTTGGGCATTGTAGAAAATATAAAGCATTGGCATCATAAGCTGAAACGTGTTGTGCAGTTATGCACAGTACCATATGGACCCATTTCGAAATTTGGTTCTGCTCTCTAGGGCTTATGGCGCATTGCCATTTCCAAATGCCAAACTCTTGACCTGATTAGACCCCTTTTTTCCCCCCACAAAAGCTGCTTCTCAAAGTTGTCGAAAACAAGTCAATGAAGTGGGGTGGTTTCTCAAAGCCGCTTGGAAAAGCCCTCGAAGTTCAAAGATTCAATTCAGTAAATCTTGACGTTCAGAGTTTCAACAATTCAGCCTAGCCCAGTTTTGAGGATGAATTGTAGCTCGATTGGCTGCCGCTCCTAGGTTCGATCATTCTGATCGGCTCGGGTGCCTCACACATACAACATGGAGATAGATGAGACAAAAGAGAAAGGAGTAAGGCGCACGACCATGGAGCAAGAGGAGAAGAAGAATGAGATAGACAAAGAAGGAGAAAGGCATGACCATGAAGCTAATGAGAGAGGAAGAAAGGCATGACCATGAAGCTAATGAGAGAGGAAGAATGAGATAAAGTATGTGTGAGAAAGACAAAGTAGAAGGAGAAAGACACCCATGAAAGCGAGAAGAGAGGAAGAAACAGCATGATCATGAGGATGAACGCAAGCCCATGAGCGAAGAAGTGAAAAGGAAGGATAAATTATGACCAATAGAATAGAGACAACAAAGGAGGGCATGACCATTAGCGAAGAGGAGAGGAAGGAGGAAGGCACGACCATGAGTGAAGAGAACAGGAAGAATAAGTTGTGTAAGCATTGTTCTTTCCAGATTAAAATCTACAACTTGAAATTTGTCATTTTTGTACAAACCACATGCTGCAGCACATATCTTCTGAAAACTCCAAAAACTACTTTTTAATAGATGTTTCTGCCTCCGAGCCTCTTTTTGAGGGTCATCAACATTTTATATTATAATGTACCATAGCTTTTCAGCTTCAAAGAACTATGCAGTTCTTTGTAAATGGAGGAAGTGGAGAATTTTTTCTTTATGATGGAAATAAATATTTTTTTTTGTTTCTGTTGTTATGCAATGGAAATAGGGGTTTTCATGGCAACCCCGTGCATGACTATAAATGTAGGGCCTAAATTTGTTTTTTATACGAACATAGCAAATGCTCACTATTGTCTAAACTATATAAAATTACAAACTACGACCATGCCTGGGATGAAGTATGTTCTCCAATGTTCTAGCTAACCAAAAAAAAAAAAGACCACTGACGAAAATGCAGAAATAGAATTTTGCTGAGATGACCGTTGTTTGTGGTGTTTTCCCTTAAATGATGTCTTATAGTTTGGATGCTAGCAATTATGCCTGGTGACACTTAATTGCCTAAAATGTTTATTTATGGTTGCGACCAGTCCTGAATCATATTGTGGTTTATTGACTAAAGAAACAATTTTAGATCGTGCGGTGCCGTATGAAAAGTTGAAAATAAATCTGGTTATTGAAGAACAACATGCACATGCTAATCCATCCACATTGCAAATTAGTACAAACAAGAATATCATATATCTCAAAAATGTTGTATAGTACTTTGAATAATGCAAAACAAAATGTAAGCATGGATACATATACTACCTTGGCCCTTTGAAAGCGGTTCAAGATTTGGGCAAGGTATTGTAATGATTAGAAGATGGTATGGTGGTTTGCAATATGAAAGTTTATGTTTAAAATATGAAAGTTCCTAACTTCCTATAAATCTTGAGACACATTTGATGATGGTGGCAGTACATTCGATCATATGTACTTACGAAAAAACCATATATTCATACTACGTAATCTATTTTCATGTCTTTTATCCTAGGATATGTGCGCCAGTTTTGTAGTTTGAATAATCTGTAACAAAAAGGTAATGGCCACAGGTGTATATTTTGGACTGTGTTAGTGTGAAAACGACAGAGGGAATAATAATTTTCACAACAGAGGGAATATTATTTTCCTTGTTCTTGAGATTAATTGGGTCGTATCTTGCAAATTGTATCATTTCTGTTTCAAAATTTATCTATCTTATGCAAAAATAACGAATAGTTTAATTATGTTAGGTAATTAGTAGTTTAATTTCAATGCAGTATTTGTAGTAACGATTGACAGCTTAAAAGCACTGATCGTTGTGGTTTTATACCAGGCTTTCCATTCTTCTGCTGACCGAGAGAAGATAAAGTCTTGTGTATCCGAGCTAGGTGAGATCAGTGCTTCCTTCAAGAAGATCCTTTACTCTGGACTGGAGCAGTTAGTGGCATCTGTGGCTCCACGCATTCGTCCAGTCCTTGACACTGTTGCCACTGTTAGTTATGAGCTGGATGACACCGAATATGGGGAGAATGAGGTGAATGACCCATGGGTGCAGAAGCTTCTCCTTGCTGTTGACAGTAATGTTGTATGGCTCCAGCCAGTCATGACATTGAACAACTATGATTCTTTTGTGCACTTGATCATTGATTTCATCGTCAAGAGGCTTGAGGTGATCATGACGCAGAAGAGGTTCAGCCAGCTCGGTGGCCTGCAACTTGACAAGGAGGTTCGCTCCCTAATTAATCATTTCTCAGAAATGTCCCAGAGACCAGTCCGAGACAAGTTCTCAAGGCTTTCCCAGATGTCAACCATTCTAAACTTCGAGCGTGTATCAGAAATTCTTGATTTCTGGGGTGACAATGCTGGACATCTGACATGGCTGTTGACGCCAGCAGAGGTGAGGAGGGTGTTAGGGCTTAGGATTGACTTCAGGCCTGAAGCAATTGCTGCTTTAAGACTCTAAACCGCGTTTATATGTACTTTTTAATTCTTTCATGTGATATAGCATGGAAATGTTTTCTGTTTTCGTTTGCTTACTGTCATGGACTAGCCCTGAGCAGTTTATGTGGCTGCTACATCTGTATTATTAAAGTAATATTGGGACACATTTTTTGCGGTTATTATGTCGCCACATCCGATACCTTGAACAGAGTATTTGATTACAACTTCTTTATTCACGGTTTCGGTTTAATATGTAAATTTGTTACTTTTGTACAGATCACTTGGGTAATATTTTGTAATTTTTTTTTATTTTGTAGAGTTTTCCTCAAAGATTTTAATTTTTTTTTTCTATGTCGTTTTTAAAGATTCCCAACCTTTAGAATTATAAGGCCTTGTTTTTTGCAGTGTTGAGTAAAATTGAGTTTTACTATTGTAAAAGTCGAGAGTCATTGAAAAGGGGTCTTAAAAGGTTGAAAAAAAAATAGAAAATAGTTTTAAGATCTTTGACATAAACACTAAAAGTTTTGAAAACATCGTTACAAATTATTACAACATATGTGCTATATAAAATAACAAATTTTGTTTCAATAAAACTCAACTCAACTTTACACTAAAAACCAAGTCATCACTTCGAGGTGGCTGAATCTAGGAAACCAAGCCATCACCAAGTCCGAGGTGGCTAAATCTTGCGACCGTGGCTCTGGGGTGGCCGAATACGGCGACAATAAGCTCCTGAGGTGGTTGGATCTGGCGACGATGGACCCTGAGGTTCTCAAATCCAGCGAGGGCAGGCCTCAGGATGCTCGGATTCGGTGATGGCAGACCCCTTCCGTTTCTCGCGCCGCCTTAACTTTGTCATGCCGTTCTGCGATTAACAATGGACCTGGTGGCTTTGATTGAAAATATTACGTGCGTTCATGCTTCATATTTTGGCTGTTCCATTGTTTGATACCTCTTTTGTAATCAATCTTTTAAAAAAAAACACGTGTTTGTCTTTGTGTCTTTTTTCCTTTCTTTATCTTTTCTTCAGCGGTGAAGCATTGTGATTGTAAGAGCTAATATGCGATAAGGGATGATTGTATTAAGACTCGAGGGTGTTTTGTATAGAGTACATGTTTTGGTCGAGAGGCTTCTAGTTTGGTAGACAAGAAGCTCTATGTAAAGGTAAGGAATGATCTATGTAGATAAGACAGTGTTGGATTACATATCCTAAACTATTAAATATAGATATATTGTGTCGATATACTCTAACACCTCGCCAGATTAAGCTTTTGGTTGAGACCCATGTGGAGGGTATCCCGACTTGATGATGAATATATGTGACAAAGATGAAATTTGAAGTGTTTCGAAGAATTTTTAATGCTGCACTTGTGAAAATTGCCGTGGAATTGGAACCGGACCATTGTGCTGAGCTTGTGCTAGGTAATAGTTTTGAACGGACGTGGTCCGGTGGAATTTGTTAAGCTGACATATGATGTGTTAGGGTTTGCTAATTGTGCTGTCACGAATTGATTATAATGTTGGTAATTTTGTGATAGACTAATCTTGCAGGAGAGGTAAGGTGTGTTGGTTTCGTGTGTGATCACCTCTGTAATGCAGGTATCGGTAGGTACGAGGCTGACGCTTCGCGGGGACAGCTGGAGGCTGGTGCGGCTGGAGGTGTGCAGGCGACTGAGTTCGATGACTTAGCGATCACGTGAGGTGGTGTACTCGAGAAGCTTAGTCATGGTAAGGAATCCAAGTCAGCTGTAGGCTGCGGTGTAGGTAACCTGGTGGTGAAGCTGGTTGAATCGGTGGTCCCAGGCGTGGGTGGGCGACCGAGTAAGCTGTAAAGATATTTCCTCACCAATGGGGTGAGTAGTAGAGTAAAGAGCTAGGGGCTAGTAATAGGGGAATTCCTCTTATTTTATTAGAAGTGAAGAGTCCACGCAAGGCTATTTTCTTGAGTTGAGGAAGTGAGAAGTGAAACAAGGGATTCTCCTCATGAGGATCCCGATGTCTTTAATAGAGTGAAAAATTATTCGTTTCCTAGAGGTACACATGTATGGGAAGCTCTACTATGAGGGATGGACGGGCAACTCTACTCATAAGACAAGCCCTACTCTAACCTAGGATGGGATAAGTGATTATTAAGGAGACCCTCTGCCCACTTCTCCTTCCCCCGCACCCACCTACCTATTGGGTGCGGGCCTCGCACTTCCTATTTTGTTTTTTGAAAAAAGGGACTACTACACCTGGACAATCTTCACTTTTTATGTGATCGGCAGGCGAATGAGATCAGAAAGGCCGTCATTGGGAAAACGATGCAATTGCTTCGGTGAGAGTGTTGATGTCAAATAAACAACAACTTTATACGTCAACATATTCCGGAATTCTGGCATTTCGGAGGGAAAATCAAGGTTTATACTAACATTTTATTTATTCTTATAAAGTTCCACAAGTTTTGGTGAGTTTTGGTCTACAGGTACAAAATGGGAAAAACCGGAGCCGAACAGGACAAAAAGCCCGGCCGGGCGGCCCACCCTAGGCCGGCCGACCCAGCCATGTCACCGATCCGGCTCCAACTTCTCCCAAGTGGCTTAGAAGCACAAATTGAAGACATCTACACCCTCCATTGCAGTTGGTTTGATCTAATGGACCCGATTCCTTCACAAATGAACATAGGATTCCATTGGATTCCTAACTTGCAGAAGTCAATTAGAGAAACCGACTTGAGGGGATGGTCTACACCGTCCATGGAGTATCACAACAAAATTGGACGCCCAGATGAGCTAGAAGTGGGTCGGCCGACCCACTAGGCCGACCGACCCCCTCTTTGATGCCCTTTGGATTCTCCTTTGGAGGGGGATTGAGTGACACTTGTCCCTACACGTGGATGTCCCCGGTTGGCTACGGATTACTATAAATAGACCACTCTCCTCACTTGTAACACAACACACAACACATCACAACACTTTTTATTTCTCTTAGTAGAGTAGCTCTTAGTCTAGTAGTAGTTGGGAGTTAGAGTCAAGTCGAGCTGAAGCTTGGAGTTCCGGAAGTGTCTTTGGTAATTCGGGTAATTAGTGAGATGACTTCATTCATTGTCTATGTGCTGATCTTTATTTGAGTTGAGTATATCTACATAAATGAGTTGTGTGGATTTGCTTTACCGGTAGCTTGTATTTGTCTGGAATCAGTTTAGGTTCTCACTCATATACTGTAAGAGCCAGGCATTGAACCTAAATCAACTTCTTTTTGGTGCTGAGGAAGATTGATTAGACATAGTAGCAGACGTGGTGTCTGAGACTAGGACTAACTCGGTTTACGCCCACGTATATGTGGTAGGTGGTGACAGTCTTATCCATCCGTAGGTATTAATTATCTCGTAAGTAACCCATAGCGTCCGGCTTTGGATCAGTAGAGCCTTATTAGAATGATCATAACCATTCGGGATTCCAATTCAGGATAGCGGGTGGTAGTGAATGTCCGAGTGTTGGCATCCAGTAAAGTCCAAATTCATACACCAACATAAGCCGATATTCCGGTCATATGGGAGAAAATCATGGTTTATACTAACTTTTTATTTTAAACTAGTAAATTTCCATAAGTTTTGGTGAGTATTTGCCCTCAGGGTCAAACTGGAGAAAACCGGAGCCGAACCGGAAAAAAGTGCAGGCCGGCCGATCCACATTTGTGGCCAATCGACCCCAAATTTGGTCAGGTGACTAAAGAGTATCCAATGAAGACATCCCCGTCGTCCGTTCAAGTCGGTTTGATCCGATGGATGTACTTCCTCATCACCACAACCCACAAAATCTGGATGAGCATACAAGCTTATCATGAGGGAACGACTTAGGTTAACCTGGTGAGACAACACCAACACAAAAAAGAGTGCAATCGATTTACTCAGAAGCCGGGTAAAACGCCTGACTCATGTTTGTCCCGCTTCACCAAAATTCTTGCCGATCTCCATTCGGTTGAAGTCAAATATACCGATTGGGAGATCGCCAGGCACTTTCTCTCTGCATTGGATTTTAAAATATGGGATGTGAAGGTTACAGCAATCCGACAGGCAGCCGATCTCTCAACGCTGACCTTGAAAGTGCTCTATGCTAGTCTCAAGACGCATGAACTTGAGCATCTTCTGAAATAATCTTGTTCCTCATCCACAACCTTGATAGCTGACCCCTCTGGTTGTGATTCTTCTGATGTTACCGGTTTATCCTTCTCTATCCTCTTTGAGCTGTCCAATGATCAGAGGGACAAGATTTCTGAGGAGCAACTTGCCTTGTTGGCCAAGAAGTTCTCACATAAGGAGAAGCATCATGAGGTGCTCCGGTTGTGGTGGCCTCAACCACATGAAGCGTGACTGCCCCAAGTCCATAGGAGAGAAGCGGAATGACTACGTCGTGGCGGCACGGAACGCCTGCGTCAACAAAAACCGCAACATCAAGGCCGGTGATGGAGGTGACAAGAAGAAACCACCTAAGCAGCTGATGAAGGGACGCCGCATGGTCGAGAAGGTGCTTGCCGCTTTAGAAGAAGCCGTCATCTCTGATACAGGGGATGAACACTCAGATGATGGTGAGGATGATTCGCCGGAGAACGATGACGTGGACTACACCGACATGTGCTTCATGGCACACGTCGACAGTGGCGGCAGTGACTCGGACATCTACCACACCGATGACGATGAGGTAACCGATGAACAAGGTCCCTCCTATTATGAACTCTTCGAAGAATTATTTAAAATATATGACAAGTACAATAGGGTCTTGGCCAAGAAAAATAACCTAGAGGTTCAACTAAAAAATGCTAAACCAAATTGCTCTGATTGTGGGAAGCTCACTCTAGAATAGGATGAATTAAAAATGCAATTTAAGAATGTCACTATCCAACTTGAAAATTAAAAATATAGGTCTGTTCCCGAGCCTGTTGACTCTGATGGGTGGTTTGATATGGTCATGGTAGATTTTATGGACAACTTATGATAGGGTGTTTGCTTTAAATGAAGAACTTAGGTAAGTTGATGTTAAGCTTTTAGCAGAACTAGATGATTTTAGGAAGAATTTGTTCCTTGTCACTTCTGATCTAGAGTCTGTCTGCTTAATGAACCATACCATGCGTTGTCCAAATCCCTCTGCACACTCATCTAAGGACCCAGTCAGTCTATTAGCGGGTTGTAGCGATCATGCTCCACTTAAGGACCTAGTCCGCTCAAATGAGAGTTGTAGTTTCCACTCACTTGATTCTACATGCCGTGATTGCACTCGGTTGAAGCTTGAGAATTTGAACTTGCAAGTTAAGATTTATGAGTTTAATGATGTTGCTCTTCATGCCTCTGTGTGATCGATGTCTTAGAGCTTGATGGAGAGATGGAGGGATCTACCAGGACACGAGTGATAGATTTGAGAGTAGGTTGACCCAAGCCCAAAATGCTGAGTGTCTTTCCTATCAGGCTCTCAAGAGGGAAGTTAAGATCCAAGGTGAGAAGTGTCGCAAAGCCTTGGGAAAGGGTACAACTGATAGACAGGACTCTTTAGACTTTCCTCTTCTTGCGGATATTGTCCTCAACTCCATCAGAAGTGCGAGTACCTCATGAGCACTATTGAGAAGTTTATTGGGGGAAACAAAACCTAAACTTGATACTTGACAGAAGCAAGATATCAAGGGGTAGAGGATTAGGTTACAATTGGCTAGAACACATCAAGAGACACCCACCTAGAGTCCTTGGAAGGGATGAGAATGGGCAGATAGTTGTTCTTAGGGACAGTGTTCCCGAGACTAATATTTTTAGGTCCACAGAGATCGTTAGGGAAAGTTCAACCACACAGACTGTCAGTCTCAGAAGAAAGCTCCATAGAGTCCACTTTGGAAGAGTGTTTCCCTTACCACTCCTCCTCCAAAAAATGGCAAATGAGTAGTTTGCACCTTCTGCGATAGGATAGGACACATTGAGCAGAACTGCTTCCGCCGTGCTAAGGAAGCATGTGAGGAGCGCAGGAAACAGGCTAGAATTCATGGCCCTCCTATGAATCCTGGACCTAGGTTTGTTTCACCTCAGGCTAGACTGGTGGGTAGACGGCCAGAACTTGGAGCATAGCCTTCTGTTGCTCGTCCTGTTGCCGGTCTGGTGTGTAAGCAGCGTCGTCCTCAGGGCGTACCTCCTGTTATTTACAGAGGTGATCGTCCGAAACATGAGGTGCCAACTCCAAGGTGGAGAAATGGCAAGAAGGGTAGGAAGCGCGGACAGGATGCACCCGCCTCAGCTCAACGGTATGCTGCTCCTAATCCAACATCAGAATGTTTCCCTGCAAAAAGAATTGGCCAAGTCCGAGTAGAGACTGTTCGGTATGGTCGTGTGTCTTAGTATTGCATGCTAAAAGATGCACTGGTATTTTCTAATGGGACACGTTTCTTCGCTCGTTGACTCAAGCGCATCGGGCTAGGAAGGGGGACATGTGGATCATCGATTCCGGATGTTGTCGCCACATGATCGGAAATTCTTAGTAGTTCTCCTCCTTAGTCCGTGTGCCTAAGGGTGAGAAAATCACTTTTGAGTATACTTCGTCAGGTCATGTGCTCGCCCGAGGCTCTACCCAGGTTAGCGACCAGGTTGTCCTTAAGAATGTGGCACTTATCGGCAAGCTTCGCTATAATTTGCTTTAGATTTCTCAACTGACTGATGAGGGTTTTGAGATTCATTTTAAACAGAATGAAAGTTGCATTCTTTATTCTTCTGTGAGTTTTGTTTCGGGATTCACAGATTTGGGAGTATTTTTTGTGCTTATTTCCGATCTTTAGTTGACTCTTCTCATTGCTTGATTGCTTCAGAGTCCAGTGACACCTCCTTCTGGCATAGGAGACTGGGTCACATTGGTTTTGATCACTTGACCAGAGTTAGCAGTTAGGATCTGATTTGTGGTTTGCCCAAACTCAAGATGTTCCATGACATAGTTTGTGCTCCTTGCTAGCTTGGGAAGACGGTAGCCGTTGCTCACCCACCAGTCACCCTAGTGATAACTGATTCACCAGGACAATTGCTTCACATGGACACAGTTGGTCCCTCCCGTGTGCAGTCTATGGGTGGCAAGTGGTATGTGCTCGTTGTTGTCGACGACTATTCTCGCTATCATGCAATTCATTCAGACAATGGCACTGAGTTCAAAAATGCACAATTTGAAAGTTTCTATTATGATTCTGGAGTTGAGCATCAATTCTTTTTCTCCGCACATCGCCCAACAAAATGGCGTTGTGGAGTGGAAGAATAGCACTTTGGTAGAGAAGATTAGGACTATGCTTGATAAATATTCTACTCCTAGGTATTTCTAGGCTAATGTTGTTTCTACAGCTTGCTATTTTTGAACACCCTGTTTTTGTGGTCCAAGTTGCATCGCATATCCTATGAACTTCGATATGGACGTAAGCCATGTGTTTCACATTTCAGAGTGTTTGGATGCAAGTGCTTTATTCTGAAATCTAGAAACTTAGACAAATTTGAATCTCGATCTTCAGATGTCATTTTGCTTAAATATACAGCTTCTGCGGTGAATTACTGCGTCTAGGATAGTGAGAGGCGGATAGTTGTTGAGACTTGTGAGGTGATCCAAATATTTCAGGTTCAAACTTGTCTTTTGAGCTAATCTTTGTTGATGACAAGGTCATTAAAGATGACGATTCTTCAGAACCCAATCATGACTTAACTCCAACGGTGGCGCCTCCAGTTTCCAGTGCTATTCCTCAGTCTCATCCCTGACCTTCTGTTTCGGTCGTCGCCGGGGTCCTCGCGCTGGCCGTCTCCACTTCGTCACGCGCTCATCTCTGAGCTTGGTGAGCATGCCCGTGGCCCTATCTTGCTCCCTCGTAATTTTCGTAGCTCGTAGATCCATTTCGTAGCTTAGCGACTTCGGCGAAAGCTCGATTTCGCCGCCGCCGTGGCGTCGCCGTGTCCGGCCATCTCCGGTCTCGACGCGGGCGTCATTAGGTCCGTAGGAAGCCATAGATGCTTGAGTGCTAACGCTCTTGGCCGAGGTGAGGCTGTAGCGCCGCCGCGCTGAATCCAGCCGCCGTCGGCCATGTCGACGACCCGGAGGAAGACGATGACGGTGGACCGTTCGATGTGCGCCAGGATTCGTGCATCCGCTAGTTAGCTGAGTCGGTGTCACGCGGCCCCACCTTCCAGGAAACCACCTGCGCGCGCGATTAAAACTAAGGCGCTGCGTCTCTGACATGTGGGCCCTGGCCGCATCAGGTAGTTTAACTGGTAGCGCCACTGGTTGGGGGCGCCTCTCCCTCGCGCTAACGCCCCACAAGAATACGCCTTCGGCGTGGACGTCGTTGGCAAGCGTGTGGGCCGTGGGCCGAAGCGGTCGCTGGGCCAGCTCGTCGGTTGGCTCGGCCCGGTGCGAGTTAACCCTTTTCACCGATTTAATCATTTAGTTAAGTGCAAAAATAGTTAATGACTTATTTAAAATAGCTAAGGGCTCCCAAAAATTCGAGAAAAATTTAGATAAATAGTTTAGACCATTACTGATTTTATAAAAAATATGAAAACAACCTCTGTAATGGAATAATGGCACTGTTTAGTTAAATGAGTAGGATTCCTATATATGTAATAATTCAACTAGAATTAGGTTGATATTAGTTATTTTAAACAAAGAATATGATCCTGTGACATCTTAAGATAATATAATGGCTAGATAAATACAATAATGGAACTTTATAAAAATGCCATTAAGTCCAAGGTATTCTTTAGAATATTAAATTGATAAACACCAACTAATCATTAGTAAATTCCTTGTTATTTAAAAATAGGTGCTGCCTTTAGAATATACATTTTATTAAAACATATAACTTAGAATTACACCCAATATTTAGGAGCACCTAGAAAATGTCAACCCTGATAAACATAACTCCGTTCGTAGACCATAGTTCGGCATGTCGTCATCATATGTCACTTCATAAACCCTAATCACCCAATTATGACTGTATCGTACGAAATCGTATTTTGGGTGTAGCTTGACTACTATATAATGTAATAATATTTATTTATACACTTGGACATGCATGGCATATCATACGAAACTTAGCTTTGTTACCCGATCTTATATAATGGCATCAAAGGTAAAACCTAGGGCACGTGCATGCATCATGTTTTCTACTTGCATCAGGAGGTAATTATTGGATTGTATGTGTGCTTAGACGTAGGCGATCCCGAAGGGAGGTTCGGTGACGCTGAGGAGGACCTTCTACCTGAGCAAGGCGAGTTAACACTTACTCTTATATATGTTTACCGTATTAAAGAAGGATTGCGACTTTCCCTAGTGCAGATTAACATCGATATATTCATTGTCTATTACCCAGTTTTCACAAATTAAATAGTTTTAATATTTAAAATGCATACTTACATACCTGCCTAATTGTTATTCATGTAATACTTATACATGTCTATCATTGGACTATTTAGTCTTTATGAATGCCCTGATTGTCATAAACCTTGTTAGCTTAAGATTAGTTTGGTAACAACTTCAGCCCTACCAAATGGGAAAAACCTGCTTAGACTTGCTTAAGATTAAACAAATCTTCTGGCAATGAGCCACGGAATGGTGAACCGATATTCACCGGTTATTCATTTCTTTCATTTAAAATTGTTATGACATGTGACCTTGGATTATATGAATGATGAGAAATCAAAATTTCACTTGTTAATCAAGAATACACTGGTCAGTTATTCTTTTTTTTTTGTTACATCAAGGTGTTTATCTTTTAATTTTATTTTTATTGATCGTTTTAGATTGAGAACTTTAAGCATAGTAGAGGTGAGTATACTCGTAAGAACATGCACTTTGAGCAATTTGAAATTTTGTACCCCATTGTTTTAAAATAGCATAACATGTAAGTCTTTGCTTTTAACCAATTTTTATTACTCTCAATTGGAACGTATAATAAGTTATCTTTGTACTTCGTATTTATTTAAAATCTTGCTGTCGTGATTGTGGTATTTTTGTGATCAAATTCATGGAGCTATGAAATGGAGTTAGGGATTCATTGAATAAACAAGTTTAGTTCAGATGATATTCCAAATTTCTGGATTCAGCATGCAAACCAATTATTCTTCTCACAATTTAATTTTGAATAAGTAGCCTCAGAATCAATTGAAATGAGTATGTTTTTTTGAGAAGAAATGAGTATGTTAATTAAATGCCCTGCTTTAGCCTTTTTTGAGAAGAAATGAGTATGTTAATATTTGTTTTTTTCCTGTTTTTACTTTCCTAAGAAAAGGCTATTGTTGTTCCATCATTTTTAAATTTAATCATTTTCCAGTTTATTATGTTTTTTAATTTACTTCTGGTCATGTGTTTTTATTTTTCAGGACCCTTTTGTGCTTTCTACAATCCATTTTGGTTATGTTTGGAAGATTGAATCATGCAAATGTAGCATGCTTTGCGTAGTTGTTGAAGAGTGGTAGTGCTTTAGGGCTTATATACGCAAAAAAAAATTGTCTGGAGGAATCTTTACTTTTTTATTGTCTGTGTATGGTGCACTGAACAATGGATCATGTATTTCTGTGATACTATTTTACTGATAGACATCCCTATAATGTTCAAATGGTTGATAGAATGGTAATTTTCATGCCCAACACTTTTTTTGCAATGTCCATTGTAAATGATATTTTTTCTTTGCGAATATGTAAGTTAGCTTTTGCAGGCTATTCTCGTTAAGGACTTTTTGCCCTCCAAAGTTTGTTAATGTATAGTTTTTTTTCTTGAGTTATTTTTTGGCCTTTTTTGGGGTTGTTGAATTTTATTTTTCATTTGTTTTCTAATTAGTTTTATGTATTTTTAATGAAGGACTGAATTACCATGGTAGATTCTTCAAAAAATATGATAGGTATGACCCCTATATGTCTTATATTCTCATTCTTTCAAAAAATTTTATTTTATGGATTATTCTTAGTCGTTCATATAGTACAATATAAGCTTTTTGGTCAAATTGATTTTGCTCAGCAAACTAGATTAATTCAATCATAGTAATAATTTAAGTACACAAAATTTGTTCAAAATTAACTTTGCCACATAAAAACTACATAGGAATAACTCATAGTAATAATAATTTTTTGCTTCTTATGTCTTTGTAGTTTTCTCCTCGCCCATTCCTTTCGAACTTCCTTTGCTCGAGTTTTCTCAACATCCTTTTATCTGATCATATTTATTGGTTTTTTGGTTTACTTGGCCTCCTTTTGGTTTTTGTCTACTTCATTGGGTTTTTCTGTTAAGACCCATGTGGAGGGTATCCCGGTTTGATGATGAATATATGTGACAAGATGAAATTTGAAGTGTTTTGAAAAATTTTAAATTGTGCATTTGTGTATTTGTCGTGGAATTGGAACTGGATCATTGTGTTGAGCTTGGGCTAGGTAATGGTTTGAACGGACGTGGTCTTGTGGAATTTGTTAAGCTGACACGTGGTGTGTTAGGGCATGCTAATTGTGATGTCACGAATGGAATATTATGTTGATGATTTTGTGATGAGCTAATCTTGCAGGTGAGGTAAGGTGTGTTAGTTTCGTGTGTGTGTGATGCAGGTATCGACGGGTACGTGGCTGACACTTCGCGGGGACAGCTGGCTGACTTGGCGGTCACATGAGGTGGTGTACTTGAGAATCTTAGCCATGGCAAGGAATCCGAGGCAGCTGGAGGCTGCGACGTCGGTAACCTGGTGGCGAAGTTGATGTGACCGGTGAGTCCAGGCGTGGGCTGGCGACTGTGGAAGCTACAAAGATATTTCCCGAAGGAATATGTGGAGAATATTCTCTCTCGGAAGTGTGTCTTCTAGTGTGTGACTTGTACATCACTCATCCTCAAATGATGGGAAGAGATAGGCTCTAGGTTTTAAGGCATCTCACCCTTGGGCTATATAAATAGAGGGGTAGGGGACCACCTCCTCCTCATCCCCTTAGAGCTAAAAATTTCAAAAATAGAGAGGGTGACTTGGGTGTGTTTTGGGTGGCACTTAGAGTGCTTGTAACCACATGGATTGCGGTTTGTAATCCCTCAACTTGTATGCAATGAAATCATTCTTCTCCATGAATATCTTGTGTTGATTTGCTTCTACTTCTTCTTATTTTTCATTTTCGTTTTTGGAGCTCTTGTTTCGAGAAGTACTTGGATGATTTCTGGTTGGATGATTTCTTGCTGGTTATTGGTGGTCTATGATGCCTTGAGGTTGCTAATATGATTTGATATACACTTTGCAACCATATGAGAGGCAAGAGATCAAGTTCTTGACTTGTTGCTAATCTGTCGAGAAACTTTCATCCGCGCAGCAGTGAGTAAAAGATTTTTAGAAAAATCATTTTGGGATGATTCTAGTTGGAAAAGATGCATGACTCATATACCCATCTGTGGTAAAAATTTGAAGTCCACTGGTTTCTCCATTTGGGAGGTATGAAGTGAAAACAGAGCCCCAAACTTTCTGCTCGAAGTTCTTGACAGCTCGTGGTGTTTAATTTTTCATATTTTCTGTGCATGGATTCTTGAGGCGATTTTTGGTGCAGTGCTTCATGACTCATGGTTGCATAGGGAAAAAATCCCATAATTTTTGGAGCAACAGAAAGCCATCATCTCTCAGCTCTAAGTAGAAATAAACTTTGAAGAATCTACTTTTGCTTTCTAGAAAGCAGCTTGTGTTGTTTGAATTTTCATATTGTTTCTGCAAAGAATTTTGAGGAGATTTTCGTCTAAGTTGCTTATGACTAATTATGAAATAGGGACAAAAATTCCTAAAAATTGAAGTGTACCAGAAAGCCACCATCCAGCTCCTCCAAGTGAGAACAAATCTGCTTTTACTTTTCTGAAAGTCACTTTGATCATTTGGCTTGATCTTCTTTTGTAAAGCAAGCTTTGAATTGATTTCTCTCTTTTGAACACTTTACAACAAGGATTGTGAATGCAAAAACTCTCACATATTCCATGACTCTTAGTCATGCATACTATGGGTACACATAATTGTCAAGTTGTTCGGATTTTGGTGAAAACGGTAGCGTCGAAAATTTGTGGCGTCTATTCACCCCCCTAGCCGCCTAGCTTAGGTCTTCATCTTCCCACTCCTTTGATCTTGTTTGTTATCTTCTGCTTGCAATTGTAGCTATTTGTAAAATTATGTTGATTTTTAGTACAAATCTTTTTATAAGTTTTAATATTTTTTGTATGAATTAACCTTTTTCTTGCATGTCTTATTGTGATCATGTTCGCCAGATGTGCTGCACGTGATGATTTGTTCTTGGTTCTCATTTGCTCCATAAGTGTTCTCCGTCTAGGTACTGTCACCGGCCTTCCTTTTGGGTTAATACCTTCTAGATCTTACAGCATAGTCATTGCGTTTTTTGTTCCCTTTGTCTATGGTTGGGTGTTGTTGTCATCCATATCCAACAAATTTTGCTCTATTATTTCCATTTCAGCAACAAGATATGTGTACTTCTTGTTGTTTGAGGAGACTTTTGACGCTATTTGAATCAACCTTCTTGAGAGGATGTTGAATTTCAATTGGCTCCTGTCTTTTTACTTGCTGATTGTAGCCCACATGTGATGATAGTTTGCTTGTTTTTGTGGTGTCCATCTATCGAAAATATACTTTTCTGGGATTTCTTAAATTTTTAGGTGTATCATTATTTTTATGACATGAGCACAAAGTATGCCATCCTTTTCCATCTTGCAGCAAATGCAGCTGTATGTTTCATTATCCTTGTCAATTTTCACCATGTGGTCCCTGATTTTAACGTTGTTAATAGCAGTTGCTGCTGTTTTGTAGCAAGCATAACTTTTCTCAAATTCTATTTCCTCCAAGTGATACTTTGTTGTGTGTTTCAGTTGCTGCTGGAATTTATGAAAAATCTTCCTGCTGAAGAACTTTGCATCTTGTTTTTCAAAGTAATAATGTGATCAATATGTATTTGGTTTTGAGTTCCTAGTAATTGAGTCTTGTTGTAATTGATTCTCATGCAAAGAATCTAATATTCTCTCTGACTTTTAAATGAAAGTTGTTATCGTACATGTTGAGTCAACATTGTCTTCGAATACTGCATTAGTTTCTCGCTTCTCGATGTAGTGTGAATGAATGGAAAAAAGTTTTTTTTGAAGTAGACAAGCACAAATCTCTTCCTTGTTTCCAACATTTCCTTGAAATATTTGATATGTTGCACATCATGTCTGCTCATAACTTCATTACAAGATTTCAAACTCCTGTTATGTCAGTGAATTGTTCACTGCATCAAAAAAAAATTTGTGTAAGTCAGGATTATCTTAGAAAGTGCTTCCAGTCCTGTCTGTTGCCTTCTTTAGTACGTGGAATAAACAGTTTCTATGTATAGTTTTTGTCAACACCTGTGATGTTGCTGCCTTCATTGCTGCATCTTGATATGCTATGATTGTATTTGGATGTTTGTTTCCTATGCATATCAGAAATGTATGGAAGAGCCAGCAGAAGCTGCCAATTGTTTCATTTTTGAGGAATGTGAAGCCGAAGTAGCAATTGACACCATGTCCATTGATTCCCACGAAAGGAGCAAAGGGCATTTCATATCGGTTAGTCTTGTATGTTGTATCAAAGTTTATACAATCCCACCATATCTCATAATTTGTTTTGTGTTTTCTTCGCACTTTGTTAGATTTGTCAGTTTTGAAAGAGTAGTTAAACATTGGGTCATCTGCTTGCTTCTTTGCAAAGTATTCTGCCATTTCAATCACATCTCCTTTGCTAGTATTGTTGCAGGTTTTTGATCATTGATTGCTCACATCCTTTTTGTGAAGGGTATCGCTGCCAAGTTGCCCCTTTTGTATGCAATTAGAGCCATGATTTTTCTATTAGATATTTTCACCGCTTGCAAGCTTTTGATTAATTTCTGCTCTTCAACTGTGATATTACGGTGTGAGCTAAGAAATTTAGTTTCTTCCTCTAGGCTCAACTCATGGCTGTGTTTGAGGTCCACTCTGGTGATTGTCCATGTCCCTTTCATTTTTGTTAGTACCATTGTGGCAGAGCATCCTATTGTTTTGTTCACATTTCTTTTCCTTTTGCCCCTTGCAGCCATTGGTGTGTTTGTACTCTCTCCTTATGCTACATTGCCATCAGTATTAATATTATCATCACCATTGGTTAGCTTGTTCTTGCTCTTTCTGGATTTGTTGCATTTCAATGTTATTTTTGCCAGCTCATTAGTTTTCCGATCCAACCTTGTGTGTATAACCTCAATTGGGAAGCCCATGATGAAAGCGTAGTCATTGTAGTACTTTTGATCTTGCTTGTCATCCGTGAAAATCATTCCAACTCTTGGTATCATTTCATTTTCTTCATCTTCAAGGTGTTGTTGTGCTTCATCAATTGCATCGAAGAGTATAGATAGATTTGTTCCTTCATCACATGCCACATTTTCTTCATTCATGGTAGTATCATCCCTGTCAGCAATATAAAGGCCTTCTTCTCCATGTGGCTCTTCATTTGTATTCTCCCTATATTTTTTATCTTCTATCATACTATTTTGAGGTGTTGTATGTTCTGTTTGGATGTCATAAAAATGTTCATGTTTCATATCTTTAACAACCATGTAATCATTACTGATCAATCTGCTTGTTGTCATAATCATTGAATTCTGTATAGTTTCAAACTATGTTAAAAGCAACATTTTTCATACATTGAAAATGCATTCATTGCAGCATAACAGTATTTTATACAAATTTGTTTTGTTTTGTATTTAATGTTACCTCATACGGAATTGGGCTTTGCAGTAGTCTCATGTATTCCCCCATGTAGCCTGTGGCATTCACATCCTCCTAAAAATTTGTGTCGGTGCTTGTCTGTTCAATAGAGTTTGTCCCATATACTGCATAATTGGTCACTTGGCTAATGAGGCTTGTGAATGTTTGACCACTTTCTTGTGAAATTCTTAGCTGTACAAATGGAAAACAAGAAGAATTAAATTTGTTAGCCGTTTTTCTATTAATTTGTTTCAATATTATTTTCTTCTCTCGGTTGTTACATCATTACAGGGAATAGGTCTTGATGTACTAACATTGAAACTTTCATACTCCTCCTGTGAATTCATAGTGCCCATATCAAATTCTTGGGTTAAAGCAATCAAAATGTTTTTAGCTCTCTGCAATTTTAAGATTTCTAAATATAACTACAATACCACTCTTGCATGTAGCATCTAGGCCCCCTAATTTTTGTTGATTGAATTATTCAAGTGTTTTGGTGATGATAACCTCAAGAATCTTAATTGGACTCACTTCATAGCAATGAGGCTCATTTTGTGAGTATTCAGCTTAGTGGTGTGGCATCAAGCTCAAAGACAAGATTAAGGACATTTTTGCTAGTTTAAGCTTGGGAGATATATCAAGCTTGTAGCTAGGTATTTTTGTTCTTTGCCATACTATTAAGGGGGGTTTCACATTAGTACTCCTTTGGGTAATATTTCTCTCAACCTTATGAAAATAACTTGGACCAACCTAATCCAAAAAACTTGCCATATTTTCTTTCCAGATAGATTCCAATTAACGCCGGACAAGTCATCAACCACCCTCTTTTTGTCCGGTGCTTCTCCAGAAGGATCCAAGTTCTCGCCAGACAAGCCTTGCCTTGATAGTTCTCTTTAGTCCGGTGCTTCTCCAGAAAGATTTCAGTTCACGCCGGACGGTCTGTCACGAACTAGTTATCTTTATGTTGTCGTGCAGACAAAACCATCTGTAAGCAGGACAGTTCGCCGCAATATAAACTTCCTTGGCATAGCGCACAGACAAATCTCAGTTCACGCCGGACAATTCGTCGTGTGAAGGTTTTCCACTGAAAGCCTGTTAGCCGCAAACTTGTTTTCTTCTGTTTCAAAATTTCTACCGTTAAAATCCGTCCATTGCTAAAGCAACCTTGACAGTGCTTCTGCAAAAGTACTGTCTTCTTATTAACGGCTAGGATTACACTCAAACGGCTATTATCTGTATCTTAGCCTATAAAAGGACGCAAACCTTCATTCCAAAGGGAGCATTGGCCTTAGAATATTATTCTCACACCTATTAGCCTTGTTGTTCAGCTGAAACACGTCTCCACTAAAAGGCCCAAAATTCCATTGCTCCAAATGTATCCAAATATGATTGAGAATGTGTTATCCACTTGAGTTATTATTTGAATCTTATTACCCTTGGATTATCAACACTAGACGATTTGGTGGTGGTGTTCTTGAAGAGCTTGCCATGGCGGTTGTGGGAGCCTTCAAGATGACTTGAAGGCTAGATGCTTGCCTACCGGAGTGGTGAAAAGCAATCTTGAGTGGAAAGAGCCTGCGGGCTCAAGAGGGCGGTGGTCCTTGGTGAAGGGCTTCCCTCAACGGGGAGTAGAAGAAGTACTCCGAACCTCGGTAAAAATTCGTTGCGTCCCTCTCTTACTTCTTGTATTTAATTTTGTCAATTTACTTTCAGCACTTGTCTTGTATCTCTCTTTCTTCCGCTTTGTTTTTAGTATCTTGCTTAAGTATAGGACTTGCTAGCTAGATTGGTTAACAAATTGATAAAAGGTTTGAACTTTAACTAAAAATTTTAAAAGTTGCATGTTCACCCTTCCTCTAGGCCAACTAGATCCTTTCAATGCACATACCTGAGATAATGTAGACTGAGATGTCCATCTTATTCTTTTGATCCTATGATTTTAAATCTTCTTTGTTCCTGCATTTGTTCAGGAACTGATTGATCAATTGATTTTTTGTATGTTCCACTGATCAAGTAGCTCACAGATTTGTCCAGTTGTTCTACCATATTTTATGAATCTTATGGAATCTCTTTTTATAATATGTTTCATTCATTAGGTAGTCTACAATTATATTTTTTTCCCTAAAATACTACTATTTTCATACTGATCTTCACTAGCTACATTTGGTCATTTTCTAACTTTTTTCACAGATGGTTTCTTTCTCTGGCCAAATGAATCAGGGGAAGTTCCAGAAATAACTTGAAAAATGTAAGTTAATTAACAACTAAAGTTCCACAGATCTGATCGTAGTTGAAAACTCACTTTTTTTTTGGGATCGTCTCCTTCCTTGCAGTCTTCTTTTCCTTCTGGTTTTTCTTCCCGCAGTCACGGCTTGTTGGATCGCCATGCTTAATATGCCCAGATCTAGGGTATAAGGTAGCTGTATGTCTTTTTACATATATGGGGAGTGGGTTGGGATGGTTGGTTCAGGTATAAGGCCCAATTGAAGCTACAGACTATAAGCAAGCTGGTCTGGCCAATTATATAAAAAGTGAACCAGCCCACATCCACAAAGAAAAAAAAAATTATTTTGTGCCTCAAAATACACTGAACAAGCAAAGCGCCTGCAATATTTTGGGTAGGCGGCTGCAAAAGAATACACAATGCAGGCGCATGTCACAATCGGTCCAAATATTATTTATATTTGAGTTCAAAATAGAGACGGACACATCGCAGGCGCCTGTTAGCCCCTCTTCTTTTTTAGTTTAAACCACTTTAAAATCTATAGCTTAAAAAAATTATCATTTTATACAAGCCAGCAGCACATCGCAGTCATTTTCATAATACTTTTAGTGCACTAAGCTTTTCAGCTGTTGGCCTAATTAACATTGCTAACTAAGCTGAGAACTAATATTTGACATACATGGATCGCATTGAATATATATACATAAGTATTTGAGTTGAACATGCCCTCTAATTAATCATAACTAATCAAATTGGTCACTAGCTTCATTAATTCCTGAGCATCAGAGTGCGTACGTCACATGGTTTGATACCTATCCACAAAAAAAGGATCGGCGATCCAGGCGACCGAGGGCTCCCATAGTCTAGTTCCCTCCCCTGGGGCGGCGGCGGCCACGGCCGGTCGGCCCTGCAGCCGCCGGTGGGCAGCCAGCGTTTCCCATCGGTGCTCCTTCTCCTCTCTCCCTTACTCCTTCAATCTAGGCAAGACGGCTTGGCAGCGCGAATTGCGGCAAGGCGCAGTGGTGGCGTGGCGCTGAGGTGAGTTAGCTACGGCGGCTCGGGTGATGGCTTTGGCCACCGACGTCGGCGACTGTGGTGACGGTAAAGGCCCTTCCCCCTTTGGTAGGCTGTGGGCGAGGAGGGATTCGAACCCCGACACCGTAGTTTATAGCCACGTGCTCTAATCCTCTGAGCTACAGACCACCCTGTCTCTACTGGATATCTTTCCGGGGTACCCAAAAAAGAATTTTACTAGAATTGGAGCCAAGCTCTATCCATTTATTCACTCGTCTAGAAAATCAGAATTTTTTATTCCAAAAATCCAAAATAAGAATTTTATCAAGAAATGCAAAGATGGAGCATCCTCGATCCAGTATCGAAGGAGTTGAACCAAGATTTTAGGTATTTCTAGACGCTATAGATAATGTAAATGCAAAAATTTTCTTCTAAAAAAAGGAAATATTGAATGATGGTCATTGGCGTGGCCGCGAGAGCTGAGGCGAGACCTCGTGCTATGGTAACAACATGGTGGCCGCCACGTTGCCGTTGCGGTACAGCGGCGTGCCTCCTGCCCTTGTCCATCCAGATCTAGCTAGCAGGACGGGTTGATCCCCATGGGCGATCTGACTGTTCGTGTTTGGTGTTGATCATGGATGGTTGAGTGGCTACTCGTGACGGCATCTTTATCTTTATGCAATGCCCAATGGCTTCTAGACCAGAGATCAGAGTCATCTTGGCATCGACTCACGAAATCACTTACCTGGGTGACTCATCCCGTCTTCAGATGGAGCCTGCGGACTTTGGGCATGTGCCCATTGGCTATCTCGCGACACTGCCATCATGGGGTACGCGTCCGAGGGCTGGGAGGTATGGTGGCAACTGGCTCGGAAAGGTGGGGGAGGCATCATTGGGGGCTTCGATTTGGTGGTACCTTTTCGTATTAGTTTGTCGACTCCAGGGAGAAATCCCTTGGTTTAGCCTTTGCTTGTTGTACCTAGCAATAGTGACACTGTTTTTCACTCCCTTATTGAAGGTATTGTCCGGAGTTCGAAGAATTTTCTCTAGAGGATGAAAACCTATTGTTTGGCCTTTACTGTTTGGATCATGGCAGCTGCAACACGCATGTGTGTCGCTTCCTTCTTGGAGGCGTTGCTTTTGGAGGATCTTCTCGTAGTCCAAGTGTTGCTATGGTGGTTCATGGTTGTAAAGATTAAGTTGTGTGTTGTAGCTTATTGCAGCATGACATATGTTTTCATGTCTTTTTTATTTAATAATCATAGATTGTATGCATTCTAGCTATGCAAAGGTTGAAAGTGGTCTTAGAGCAATTGTATCACCTTGATGTAATTGTCTAAGATCAATAAAGCTTCCTTTGTAAAACAAACCTTCGTTAAATCCTTGGCGAAGGACTGAGGGCGCGGCTGCTGGCCAGTGTACAAGGGCTAGTTACGGAGCCAGGAAATTCCAAAAAAGGGGGCTAAAAAATTAAGGCTCAAGTGCCAAACTGCCAACTAAAAAAATTTATAGAATCCATTACATATGTTTCAAAATATTTTATCTTTGAATAGATCAATAATTGGAACTACAAAAAAAGCTCGAAATCTCGATGGGTGAGGAACACTCTTCACCACTATATCCAACTAGTAAACATACTTAGTAATCTCAATGGCCTACACTGAGTAGTCAAGATAGACTAGGCTATCTCGACAACTTTAAAAAAGTTGTCGACACGGTCACATCTGCCGGCGTCCGCGTTCACAGCGTGGCAATGACGTTACTCTCTCATGACCATTTTTCGCTGGTAGTCTAGAGAGACCCACGCTTGCACTTCCGCGGAATGAAATTTTCGGGTGTTGTGGAGCGGACTGAGATCTCTCTCAACTGCTTTTAACTAGCGGTCGAGAGTAACCCTTGCCTGCTCGAGCGCAAAACAAACTTTTAATGCGCGGTGGAGCAGGGTTATCTCAATCTCGACGGCCATATGGGAGGTGGTCGATAACGATATATCTGGGCCATGATCAATGTTGCTTTGAGTTTATTGCCTCAACGGTTTCTAAAAAGCCGTCGAGAGTTATTGTTGTTGTATGTTGTCACAATGTAATTTATAACAAAATATATATCATCTAAGTTGAAATGTTATTTTGCTTAGAATCTGTAGAATTAAATTTATTCAGCGATATAATATTTCATAAATACTTTAAATATTTATGGTAGTGTAAGTTATTATCAATTTTTTTAAATAAAATGTAGTAAAATAGGAAAGATATTTTGAAATGTCGTTTTATACATAGACCCGTGTGAAACCATTGATAAGTTTTATTGTAGTTGATGATGATGTCATTTATTGTAGTTGAAGATGATGTAATTGACATTTTGTAATTCGCGATTATCACATGAATAAGAGGGAAAGAGCCATAAAATATTTTGAAAACATTTAAATGACGTGATACGTCAGAGTAGTATGTAAACTCGTTGTTGATGTATTTGAACACACTATTAATAGTGTTATGTTTTATGGTGACTTTATATACTCATAGTCTATCTAATACGTATCCAAAATATTTAGGAGCTCTTTCTGGAGATAATGTCGGTTACAAAGGAGAAGTGTACTAAGGTCGTGAAATCATTTTTTTTAAATTTAACGAGGGTTCATCATCATATTTTAAGCAACTTTGCTATGCTGCGACATCACTAATGTAATTGGTAAAAGTTATAAAAAAAAAGAGAAGAGCTTGCATTCACCAATTGTCGGGGTTTAAGGTTAAAACCCTCAAGATAAGCTCTTGTTTCAACGGTTTCCATAAAATCGTCAAGACAGATGTCCTCCTTTGACCGAAGTCAACAAGAAACCTTGATAGCACTTCTATCGACTGTTTCTTGTATAGCCGTCGAGAGTATCGTGTAGGGGATATCCGCCAAGGAGGCTATGTGGCCCTCCATGGTTTTACCACGGCCACCGAGAGAATCTAAGTCTCGATGGCCTTGTTTGGACTCACCGTCGAGCGAGCGAGAGAGTGAGAGAGAGAAAGAAAGAGAGTGAGGTGTCAAGCATTACCGGACCCTTTCTGAACGGCCAAAACCCGTCCATCAAGAGATGGCCCATTAAGTTCCGCATCCACTCCCGCGGTGTGTCTCAGCAGAAGACATTAGTTTTAACACAATTTTCTTTCCATGATGCATGGGAGTGTATTGATTAGTTTTACCATGGTGGACAATATTTTTATCATATTGGCAAGGTCTAACTAGCAATAAAGAGAAAGCTCGCATAGGTATAGCATCGCAATCAGCATGGTCATGATACGAACCGAGGGAAAAGTATTGTCTCACCATCCTTCTTACGTTGATTTTTCTACTAGAATTGAACCATTTAATTTAGTATGGATATGGATGTTGTGTTGTGGGCAAGCCAAGCTTCTCAACCATCTTCATGCTAGCAAGATTGTTGCAGCTACCGCAATCAATGATCACTCAAACCGAACACTCTTTGATGATGAACTTGGTTTGGAACAAGTTGTGACGTTGGTTTTGTTCGGTAAGCTCCATCTAGACGCTAAGCATACGCTTCACAATGATACTCATGTACTTATGCAACATTTCAGCGTCCAAATGCTTCTCTTGTTGCTCGCCTTAACTTTCTTTACCTGTAGGGTTGGTGGCAATCAAAGCACGTTCATCCTCAATGTCACTAGCATAAGTGTACTCACCGTCTTCCCTTACAATCAAAACGTGCTGATTTGGATAATCTCGCATGAAGTGCCCGAATCCTTTGCATTTGTGGCATTGCACATCAAGTGTGTGACCGGTGGAGAAAACTGAAGTAGCACTCTTGGTAGGGACTTGCATGGTCGCTGACTTGATTGTTTCAAAGACTTGTGCAGGAGTCGAAGAAGTGGTCGAGGCAACAAAATGTCCATAATTGGTAGATGAAGTTGTTCATCCAACGAAGGAAATAGATGGTCATTTGGATCGTGAGGACGAAGAGCCTCCAAATTGGCCTCTTATTTTGGTTTGGTGACCCTGTACTTCCCTTTCAGCTGTACAAGTAAGATGGAAGAAACGAGTGATATAGTTGTATTCTTTATAATCAAGAATGTCCTGAATCTCCCTATTAAGCCCAACCAAGAACGCATCACCATTTTCCTCTAAACCACAACGTAGCATGCGAATTTGCAATTCTTGATAGTATTCTTTCATAGATTTATTGCCTTAGTTTAAACACTGCAGTTTGTTCAGTAAATCATGAGCATAATATGAAGGGACAAATCTACCTCTCATTAGTTGTTTTAAGGCATTCCATGTTCTAGTTAGGTTGGCACGAGTCCTACGAGTCTCACTCCACCAAATTGAGGCAAAAGCAGTAAACACACTAGTGGCAGCCCTAACTTTTCTATTTTCAGAAAATTCATAGCATGCAAACTTTTGTTCTACTGTCAACTCCCAATCAAGATAAGCATCAGGGTTATATTTACCATCAAACGGATGTATTGTGAATTTAACTTTGTCCATGTGCTCATCACGCACTTCTCGATGTTCTTGCTAATTTCTAGCCATACCTTGCTGATTATGTTGAAGTCGTCGATGGTCTCAATCATTATTGATATTGAAGCCTTATTCATCTTCAGTGTCGGCAATGTTGTCTTTTTCTTCCCCTTCCATCACATTTTCCCTTGCACGAGCAGCATGTCGTGGTTGGTGTCTAGGAGCGCCATCTTGTTCTCATGCATCGTTGGCCACATTTCCAGCAAGTGGTGGTTGTTGTTTCTCGGGGCGGTCAACTCGATTGCGGAGGACAATAAGGTTGTTGTTGATGTCAGCCAAGGCTCTACCATGGTTTGTGGCTTGCTCATTGAGCAACCAATTAAAGTGTTGTAGCAGCAGCCTTGAGCGAGATGTGAGATTTTCTTCTTGGTTTTTCTCTTGGATTTCATCATCTGCCATGGTTAGTAGTAAACAGGAAAACACAAAGATAAGTATGCTCCTATTACTACCGGGTGGTGGATTTGGCAAGCCTGTCACACTCACACCATCATCTCATTCTTACCAGCAAGTAGGGAGGTGCAATTGGTGGGAATTCGTGATAAACCAAGCTTACAAGGGGACAAAGCGATCACAAGGTCCTGCACTTTTGTGGTTAGTAGAAATGTGGAGTTTGAAAGGTTATATATAGTAGCAAAGGAGAAACAATCGGTTAAATTCAAACTTGCATATAATTGAATAAGTGTTCAAGCTTTACACTCAACCTGTGTTACGGTTGTAGTAGGGGCACCCATCCCATACGAACTTGGGACAGTTGAACCAAAGCAGATATAGCAGACGCAAGGGACGACGTCCCGAAGAGAGCTTCACCACCCCAAGGCACGGCAATGGCGGATCAGAAGGACGATGACCCGAACGAAGGGTCACCCTAACCCGAGGGGTGGCAGCCTGATGGAGCTTCACCATCCGAAGGCGAACCAATGGCGGATTAGAGGGACGGCGACCAGAAGGAGGCGTCACCCCAACTTGGGGGGCGGTAGCTTGAAGGAAGTCTCGCCTTTCGAAGGTGGAGCAATGGCGGATCAAGGGAACAATGGTCTAAGGGACGCGAAGGAACGGAGTTTCGTTAATCATCAAAAAGCTCAAAGACAACAAGTACGGAGGGCCCCGCATGTGGCAGGAAGATACCGTATTGAGCGCAACGGCTTGGTCTCCCTGTAATCCCCCTTGTACCCTCGATTTTGCCAAGGTGATGAGCGCATTTGTGTAATAGCTCATTTGTATAATAACCCTAGGCATTGGGGTGCCTACCCCAAAACCCTCTTATAAATAGGAAGGCATAAGAATGATAAAGGGAGGAGAAAAAAATTCGGGCTAACAACTTGGTCCGAGCTCTGTTCCCCCAAGCTGCACCGCGAGCTTCTTATCCGAGGGGCAACCCATAGAAATATGTTGTCTGTGGGGAGCCGAGCAAATAGCCACAAATCGCATCCTTCCGAAAAAATTCCATCAAATCCGAGTTAGAGCATTCGGATTCCTTTCAAATCGACCACCAAACCATGCATAGCCAAATCGGGTTCCCGTGCGCGGATTTGCCCCAAAGTCAAAGCTCCGGTGAAAAAAAATCCCCAAATCCGGAGCTCTAGCATTAGAAATCCTTCCAGATCGGAGTTCCCGCACCAAAATCACCCAAGATCGGAGCTCTCGCACCCAAAATCGCACAAGATCGGAGCTCCCGTACCCAAAATCGCTCCAGACCAGAGCTCTCGTGCCCAAAATACCCCAAGAATCGAAGCTCCCATGCCCACAAAATCTCAAGATCCGAAGCCCTTGTGCTCAGTTCGCGACCAAGATCGTTCCGATCTGTTCGGTCCGGAAGGGAGTTCAGCGTCGTGCATCTTCCAGTCCGGAGCTGTCGCGGCCTTTGCACCACTGGAACAGAAAACGTAGCGGCAGTCCGGGCTCATCATCCTTGGCTCAAATGCCAGCGAGGTAGCTCAACCTTGGAGCTACCCCGCGCCGCCGTCACATTGGTAGCTCCCCTCGCCAGCCCTGGCCTAGAGCAAGGTCCCGCCGGCCTCGTTCCCGAGGGACCTCGTCTTGGAGAGGCCTCTGCCTGAGGTCCACGCCCCAGCCGCCGCACGCCGCTTCACTCCTCCCGCTTGCCGAGGCTCACGCGCGGCTGCGCCTTTTGGGCTCACTGCTTTTGGGGCCTCCCAGAGCTAAGGCGGGGATGCCTATGCTCTGGCCACGTCCTCCCTATCACAGACATCGTCATCGTCTACGTCTCCATCGCCGCCCTAATCGTCGTCGTGCGGGGTGGTGACATGCAAGGAGGAGGCGGAGAGGGAGGAGATGGCCATTGCCTCCAAGGGGTTCTACCTGCGTTCGTCGCTGAGGGGCGACGCCGGCACTGAAGGCGAGAAGCCGAAGCTACTGCCGTCTTTCCCCACCCGTCGCTGAGGACCTCCTCTTTCACCTCTTAATTAGACGTTAATTACAGAGCTGCACCTCCATTTCTAGTATTGCTTTGCATAATGCTCATTACTCTGTTCCATTGTCTAGTTACTAGCCAGATTCCGTCTTGGATGAGGATTTCCCGATTTCTCTGGATAGTATGCGATATTTAGGGAAGATTTACCTACAGGCCACCCAATTCGACGGCCTTTACCCAGATGACATTAATTTATTCTACCTTACGTCCACCACACCGTGTGCGTGAATTTGTTACCTCAGCGACATTTTGGCCATTTTATATTATTTTTTTGCCATTTAGCTCTATTTTCATGCTGAAATGACCCTTTTACCCTTTGCCCGATGTCTAGCTAATAGCGTCAAATTAATTACCAAACTAGCTAGTCCAAAGGCGTCCCCAAGTACCTGATTAAAATAATTTGCAGCAAGAAAATGTTTAAACATGTGGAAACAATATTCAACAGATTTGAAATTCACCGTTTTGACATAAATTCATCATTTTTGTAGAAATTTATTGAATTTGACAAAAAAATCATCAATTTCGATAGAAATTCATCGTTTTTAAGGAATTTATCGATTTTGGCAGAAATAATTTTTCCTAAGAAATTCATTGTTTTTTACAGGAATTTATCGAATTTGGCAGAAATATGATGGATTACGAGCTTAAGCTTCTGCCTTTGCTACAAGGTAGTCACTAGGTCACGTAGCTGGAGCTGCTCCTCATCACTGAACTCCATCTCGCCACCTCGTCCACGGATCAGGGGTGACAGATGAGCACGCCTCACCCCTCTCCTCGGGGATGTGGAATTGATTGACTCGGTCGTGAGAGGTTTCACCCCCACCAAAGGTGGTGAGAGGACCTTCCTGTAACCTGTGGCGGTTCTTTGCCCGCACACGATAAAACGTGGCGGGGAGTCAGGAGATGCCTCCAAGGAGTACTCCGGTGATTTGGGCTCAAGTTGCTTATATTTCAAGAGAGCCTTGCCCTTCCTCATGTGTAGCGTGGCCCTATGAGTGGCATCAGGGCGGCCAAACGGCGGGGAGGGCATGAGCTTCTTGGCCATGACCGTCTTGAGGCTGAGTTGCCCCTTGGTCGGTCTCGATGGTGAAGGGTCACGTGCCTCCTTCCCCTTCCCGTTGGCACAAAGAGGAGAGAGCGGGCGTGCCACACTTCGCGCGCCGCCATTGTGCAGATTCGAGGCCGGCCTACCAGGTGGGGTCGGCCGACCGCCTCCCAGTCGCCCGTCCTGCGGCCTGGCTTTCGCCGATGCCTCCAGCAAGAATACGAGCTTCTCCGACTGCACCGGTGAAAAATTGATGTTCTAGGTAAAGATGGCTTCTCGGAGTTGCTTTTTGATGGCTTGGGCACTGGTGGGTCGGAAGAGACGATGGCATAGATGCTAGGAATGGATTTTGGATTCTTGTCAGCAATGGCAAAATGTGGATGTTGAGTTGGCTCAAGGTGTTGGAAAGTGGCTATGTGGGAGGAGGAAGAAGATGAATGAAGTGAATAGAAAGACCTCCTGTCGGTTTTCAAATCAGTGTAGATGTTCAGGAGCTAGAAAACTGGATGGCACGCTCCCCCTTCGAAAGATTTTGGAAATGGGCAAAAAAGGGGTCGGCCGACCTGGCTTTGGTCGGCTGACCTAGCCGGGTCCGCCGACCGGCCTCTGGTCTGGATCGAGTGCGGTCACTTTAGAAAAGTTGGTGTACTTAGCCCGTAGATTATTTTTTATGGAAAATAAAAAGGTTGAAAATAAAATTTTATTCAAATGCTCATTTATTTATCGGTTGGAGCTAGACCGCACTCTACAATCAGTTACCAAAGAATTCAAGGACATCAACGTCCTTAAAAACAGTTATTTCTGGTTGTAGAAAGATTTTCAAACGTTGCCCATTAACTTTGAAAACATTGCCATCATCTTCTTGGAGGGTAACGACACCAAAATCGGAAGCATTAAGTACCGTGAAAGGGCCTTCCCACTTATTACGATGTTTGCCATGCCCAAACCACTTCACACAATAATTAAAAAGAAGAACCTTATCTCCGGGTTTAAACAGTTTAACCATTATTCGCTTATCGTGCCATCTTTTAGTTCTCTCCCTGTAAAGCTTTGAGCTATTCTAGACCTTTTCCCTCCATTCTTCTAATTCAACCAATTGCATTTGTCTTTTAATTCCGGCAGAATGAAGATCCATGTTCCAATGTTTTATTGCCCAATGGGCCTTATGTTCCAACTCTACGGGTAGAATACACGTCTTCCCCGTAAACAAGCTGGTGCGGGGTGATACCAATTGGAGTTTTAAAAGAAGTGCGACTTCTTTTTGTGACCGGAGGTAGTACTTTTGATTTGCTTATTTGACGTTTCAGCCTGACCGCTAGTCTAAGGATGGCGGGGTGTGGCTATCCTATGGTCAACCCCAAGCTTTTCAGTGCATACTTAAAGGTTCGGTGGATAAAGTGTGAGTCACCATCGCTAACCACAACCCTAGGGACACCAAAGCTAGGAAAATGATCTCTTGGAACATTTTCTTAGCGTAAATTGAGTCAGCTGCACGACAAAGGAGTGCCTCGACCCATTTGGAGACGTAATCGACCGCTACTAGGATGTACTCATAAGAGTCTGATTTAGAGAATTGGCCCATAAAATTTACCCCCCAAGAATCAAAAAGATCAATTTGCAAATTGCTTTTTAAGGGCATAACATCTCGAGAATTAATGTTTCCAACTCTTTGGCATCTAGCACAGCGTCTAACAAACTCCTTAATGTCACTATACATGGAGGGCCAAAAGAAACCACTTTTCCAAACCTTGGGATGGGTTCTAAAAGCGCTATAATGGCCCCCCGTATGGTGACAAATGTCATTTTTCGAGGATCCCATGCGTTTCACCTACGGGTATACATCTACGAAGCAACCTGTCAGCACAGACTTGATACAGATAGGGCTCATCTGATAGATGAGTCCTACTATCGCGGATCAGCTTACTCTTATCCTCCCCTGTTTGTATATATCCCGCTACCAAGTAGTTTACTACGTTAGCATACCAAGGGTCGGTAGTCAAAACTGCAAGGAGGGTGTCATCCCGTAGGTAGTCATCTATAAGCAGGTTTGTGGTTTCGTTGACTTGCATTCGGGTCAGCCAAAGAGTTTTCTACTCCTTTCTTGTCCTTAAATTCTAGGTCAAATTCTTGTAACAGAAGGATCCAACGGATGAGTCGGGGTTTCGCGTGTTTCTTAGCAAGAAGATATTTTAGGGTCGCATGGTCCGTATAAACTATCACCTTCATTCCTACCAAGTAAGATCGGAACTTGTCTATCGTAAAGACTACAGCTAGAAGTTCCTTATCTGTGGTGGCATAATTGAGCTGCGGGCCGGTTATGGTTTTTCTAGCATATGCAATGGTGTAATGCCTTTTGTCCATACACTAGTCTAAGACTGCTCCTACGACAAAATCGCTCGCATCACACATGATCTCAAAGGGCAGCTTCCAATCAGGTGGCTAAATTATGGGCGCGAAGACTAGAGCTTGCTTCAAGGTTTGGAAAGCGATGAGGCAATCTTCGTCAAACACGAAAGGGGCTTCTATAGCCCGCAAGTTAGGTAAGGGACGAGCGACATGGGAAAAGTTTTTTTGTGAATCTTCTATTGAATCCCACATGACCCAAAAAGCTACTTATTCTCTTAACATTTGTTGGTGGCGGTAACCTCTCGAATACCTCGACCTTGGCTCTATCTACCTTAATCCTTCATTCAGAAACGAAATGGCCTAGGACAATTCCTTCTCTCACCATGAAGTGGCATTTTTCCCAATTTAAAACTAAGTCCACTTATCGGCATCTTTTTAGGACCCTCTCAAAGTTTTTCAAACAGTCATCAAACGAGGTCCCATAGACAGAGAAGTCGTCCATGAAAACCCACATGATCTTTTCGATCATGTCAGAAAAGATGACCATCATGCACCTTTGAAAGGATGCAGGGGCATTGCAAAGCCCAAACAACATGCGCCGATAGGCGAAGGTGCCATCAGGGCATGTAAAGGTGGTCTTATTCTGGTCATCAGGATGAATGGAAATTTTATCATAACTAGAGTAGCCATCAAGATAGTGAAAGAATGAGTGGTTGGCCAAATGTCCTAGTATCTTATCTATGAAAGGCAGGGGAAATGGTCTTTCCTAGTGGCTTTGTTAAGCTTACGGTAGTCCACGCACATCCACCATCCAGTGATAGTGTGCTGCGGGATGAGTCCGTTTCTCTCATTTTGCACTGCCATCATGCCTCCCTTCTTTGCAACAACTTGAACAGGGCTAACCCACTCGGTATCAGATATCTAGTAAATTATCCTTGTGTGAAGCAGTTTCAAAAAACTTCCTTCTTAACCACTTCTCTCATCGCATTATTAAGCCTACGCTGGTGCTCCCGCGTGGGTTTACGGTCCGTTTCTATAGGGATGTGATGAGTGCACAGACTCGGGCTTATCTCCTTAAGGTCCTTAAGTGAATAACCTAAGACCGAGCGGACTTCTCTAAATGGGCGACAAGCCGACGACATTCATCCTCGGTCAGCAAATCACTTATGATAGACGGCTTGTTACGGTTGTTGTTTAGAAAAACGTGCTTTAGCCTAGGTGGATGAGGTTTTAGCTCGATAGGCGAGGAAGGAGGTTCCTCAGTCCTAGTTAGCTGGAAATATCCATTTGAATCTTCCTCTTGAACAAAATACGGAACGTCTTCCTCCAGATCCTTAGGGTAGACTGTCTCGAAGAGAGCAGCAGTCATAGCCTCTTTTAACGGATCCGACAGTGGCTTGGCTTCCAAAGGATGATTGATGGATTGTGCGATGCTCATTGAGAGGTATTTATTCCTGACTGTCAAGCCGACAGATTCTCCCCTTTCCATGTTTCGAACTAACTCACTTACGGGCTGCCTGATTAAGATGCGAGAGTGATACGGGTCGGGGACATCGAATACATGGAAATCTAGCATGATGCTATGGTCATCTAAGGTCACCTTGACACCTCTGAGGATTCCCTCATATTGTGTAATATGACCAGGCAGCCATCTGACTTTCTTTTGAGAAGGAGAAGGGGCATGATCTGAAGGGATCCTTGATGCCACCAATTTTGACGTGCAAATACTACCCAGGCTAGGATCATAGGGAAACCTGCACCTAGGTTAGTTCCACCTCAGGCTAAACCGGTGGGTAGATGGCCAGGACTTGGATCTCAGCATTCTGTTGCTCGTCCTGTTGCCGGACTAGGGCGTGAGCAGCATCGTCCTTAGGACATATACCTCCCGTTGGTTACAGAGGTGAGCGTTCGCGACGTGAGGTGCCAACTCCATGATGGAGTAATGGCAAGAAGGGTAGGAAGCGCGGACATGATGCATCCACCTCAGCTTAATGGCAAGCTGCTCCTAATCCAGCATTAGGACGTTTCCCTGTTAGAAGGGATGGCCTAGTCAGAGTAGAGTTTGTTCGGTATGGTCGTGTGACTCAGCTTTGGGTGCCAAACGACGCGTTGGTATTTCCCAATGCTGAGCCATGTTTCTTCACTCATTGACTCAGGCGCGTCGAGCTGTGAAGGATGACATGTGGATCATCGATTCCGGGTGTTGTCGCCACATGACCGAAAACTCTCAGTGGTTCTCCTCCTTAGTCCGTGAGACCTAGGGTGAGAAAAATACCTTTGGGGATGCTTCGTCAGGTCGTGTGCTCGCTCGAGGCTCTATCCAGGTTAGTGACCAGGTTGTCCTTAATAATGTGGCCCTTGTCAGCAAACTTTACTATAATTTGCTTTCGGTTTCTCAGCTGACTGATGAGGGTTTTGATGTTCGTTTTAAGCAGAATGAAAGATGCATTCTTGATTCTTCTAGGAGTTTGTTTGCTGGATTCACATATTTGTGAGTGTTTTTCGTGTTGATTTTTGATATTTAATTGGCTCTTCTCATTGCTTGATTGCCTCAGAGTCCCGTGACACCTCCTTCTGGCATAGGAGACTGGGTCACATTGGTTTTGATTACTTGACCAGAGTTAGCAACCGGGATCTGATTCATGGTTTGCCTAAACTTAAGATGGTCAATGATATAGTTTGTGCTCCTTGCTGGTATGAGAAGATGGTATCCGTTGCTCACCCACCAGTCACCCTAATGATGACGGATGCACCTGGACAATTGCTTTACATGGACACTGTTGGTCCCTCCCGTGTGCAGTCTGTGGGTGGCAAGTGGTATGTGCTCGTTGTTGTCGATGACTATTCTTGCTACTCTTGGGTCTATTACATTGTGAACAAGGACAAAACATTTGGCCATTTTCGTTCCTTAATTCGTAATCTTTCTATTGAGTTTCCAGGAGCGCTTCATGCAGTACGTTCAGACAATGGCACTGAGTTCAATAATGCATAATTTGAAAGCTTCTGTCCTGATTCTAGTGTTTAGCATCAATTATTTTCTCCACACATCGCACAACAAAATAGCGTTGTGGAGAGGAAAAATCACACTTTGATAGAGATGGCTAGGACTATGCTTGATGAATATTCTACTACTAGGTATTTTTTGGGCTGAGACTGTTTCTATAGCTTGCTATGTTTCGAAGAGGGTGTTTCTTAGGTCCAAGTTCAAGGGTTTTGTAATTGCACATCCTATGAACTTCGATATGGGCGTAAGCCAAGTGTTTCACATTTCAGGGTGTTTGGATGCAAGTGATTTATTCCGAAGTCTGAAAATTTAGACAATTTTGAATCTCAATTTTTCGATGGCATTTTTTTAGGTGTATAGCTTCTGCGGTGAATTACCGCGTCTGGGATAGTGAGAGGTGGAGAGTTGTTGAGACTTGCGAGGTGACCTCTGATGAGGCTATGCTGGGGACAAGGCCAAATATCTCAGGTTCAGACTTGACTTTTGAGCAACTTTGTTGAGGAGAAGGTCATGGAATATGATGGTTCTTATGAACCCGATCATGACTTAACTCTACGGGTGGCACCTCTAGTTTTCAGTGCTGTTCCTCAGTCTCATCCCTTACCTTCTGATTCTACTCAGCTCTCACCATGTGCTTCTAGGTTCTCACCTACAGAATCTGATTCGCCTGGTGGCTCTGATCCTACCTCTCCTGCTCCCGAGGTAGAGGCCATTTTTAGGGCTCCTCGTCACATATAGAAATAACATCCCCCTGCACAGATGATCGGTGATTTGAGCGAGAGGATGCTAACCCGATCGAAATCTAGACTTTCTCACCTTTACATATATGCTGCTTTCGTTGCTTCCTTTGAACCAAAGGACATCACCCATGCTCTTTCTGATCCTGATTGGTTGAATGCGATGCATGAAGAGCTGGAGAACTTTGAGAGGAATAAAGTATGGCAGCTTGTTAAACGCCCTAAAGGACATAATGTAATAGGTACTAAATAGGAGTTTAAGGACAAGCAAAGTAAGGATGGGATAGTGGTTAGAAACAAGGCTAGATTGGTCGCTCAAGGTTATATTCAGATCGATGGGATAGACATCGATGAGACCTACACTCTTTTGGCTAGACATGATTCCATCAGGATCTTAACGGCATTTATGACATCCAATGGGTTCATCCTGTATCAAATGGATGTTCGTAGTGCTTTTCTAAATGGCTATATTAAGGAGGAAGTGTATGTGTTGCAATCTCCTGGGTTTAAGAATTCAAGTTATCCTAATTATGTATATAAGCTTGATAAGACTCTACATGGGCTACATAAGCTCCCAGGGCCTTGTATGAGAGACTTAATATCTACCTGGTAAACAATGGGTTCCTAATGGGTAAGGTAGATCAGACCTTGCTTACCCGTAGGGTTGGCTCTAAATTCCTTCTAGTGCAAGTGTATGTCGATGATATTATCTTTGGTGGTTTCTCTTCTGCTTTTGTTTCTGATTTCTCAGAGGTGATGAGCTCGAAATTTGAGATGAGGATGATGAGAGAGCTCAACTTCTTTCTCGGCTTTCAGTTCAAGCAAATCCACCCACCATGTAGCCTTAAGTGAGAGGTGTGAGGAGAGAGCGAGAGAGGGGTCTCCCCATGGAGAGTATGTTGGAAGAAAATTCCTGAAATAAAATATCATAAATCCCCAAATAATTTTGTGTATTTTTGTTTTGTTTTTGGGATAATGAGATAAAGAAAATAGAGAAGAATAGGAAGAAAAAAAGGTAGGAGTGTCCGGCTAGGGTTCCTCCCCCTAGCCGTCGGCCACCTCCATGAGAGTGAGAGAGAGATTCAAGCGAGAGAGAGAATCAAGAGAGAGTGTTGTAGATCGGGGAGAGAGAGTGCAGTTGAGAGAGAGAGAGAGAGCGCGCCACGAGGGAGAGAGTGAGAGGGGCGGCTAGGGTTCCACCCAGCCGCCAGCCCGCCACCACCTCCTTGAGCGAGGGAGAGAAAGGGGGAGGCCGGCCATGGCGGCGGCGCGCTGGAGGCCGATGGAGACCGGCAGGCAACGGCGGTAGGTCACACATGGCTGCGGCGCGGTGGCAGCGAGCCAGATCCGGTGGCGGCTCATCGGCCAGTGGGACGCTGGCCCAAGGCAGCGCCGGCCAGGAGCACACCGGCCAGAGGCCGCAGCTTGGTCCTGGTGCAGGCTGCGTCCCTGTGCGGCGCTCGGCAAGGCGGCCAGGAGGTGGCACCTCTGTGCCAAACGACGACCAGATGGAGACGGCCTGGCTGTGCCCGGTGGAGAGGACGGCGCATCCGGTGGGAGTACACACAGGGACCAAGACGGGGGGCCACAATTTGTCTCCGACGATGCTGCTCGGTCCTAAAGGCAACTCACTACAGCTGCTGCACCTGTTCTTCTTGGAAATGAAGTTCTTGGGTTGTTTGTTTCGATGTGCAGAGGGAGTAAGAGATAAGAGGTAAAATAGGGACAGTGATTTTGTCCATTTCTTAAGCACCATCAGTAGTGAAAGAAGAGAACTTGGTCAGTGATAAGCTTAACCAGACTGCATCCAAGGTGTTTGATGATTTGTCCACGTGATAGCTCGCTAGTTCAAAGTTGTGCAGCAGCGACAAGGGGACAGCAGTAGCAGCTCTCGGAGCATGAGGATTCAGCCACAAGCACATCACTATGGTACAAGACAGCAAGACGACTATGCCATTGGGAGCAAGGTCCATCTCCAGCTTGATGTCCAAGAACAGCTTCTTCGGCGGCGATGCTCGTGCACAATGACAAGTTGTGGTGTACGGCTATCTTTTCTATGGCATCTCTAGTGGCAAGGCAGCCGTGGTGCTTGTGATCATGGTGTTGGTGCCAAGGCAACGGTAGTTTATCATACACATAGCACATGTTCGATGATATGTCTAAAGAGCACCAAGGTCTCGATTTTGGCTGATGTATGCCAAGTGTTTGGTCATTTGTCCAAAAAGTGTCGTGGGGGTGTTTAGTGATTGAAAAATGTTATGTGCGCCTATTCACCCCCCCCCCCTCTAGTCTCTGATCCCGGTCTTTCACTTTTTGAATGAAAACAGCGTAACTATCTCCCTCGAGTTTGCGACTCTTGTTTGTTGGGTGGCATCCAATACCCCGGCTCCCAACACCAATGCCCCGAGGCCCAAAACCATTTTGATGGCCTCGATAAGTAAACCAACACTATGCATGTGAAGTTCGACTTCATCCCATTGACTAAGGAAGTTAATGGCACCCTGTTGTATGCTGAAACTACCAATATACTACCAATTAACGTACAAGACCTTTATGGGTGCAACTATTAGAAGGGAATCATACTCTTATTTTTTTCGAGGGAAGATATTCTATCATATAAAAATCACATCCACCAAATATGAAATATGAAGGAATAGCATGACAGGTATCATCACAAATAATCATATTGACTTGTGAAATAGTATGGCCCATGGCGTCTTGATCTCCATCGTCACACTTCCTGTCCATCGGGTCATCATGCAATAAGCCTCCACGATAATACTCCAAGCTACTACACATAATAGCTAGTGACAAAATTACATGCGAGTATCTAGCATCACAAATCAGTACGCAGGCTGTTATACAACAATATGGCAGCACAAATTACAATAGACCATAGCACGCAGGCTATGAAAATTACATCAATGCATCACATGCAAACAAGGGAGCCATACCTATCACATAATTCCCTTAAAAACTACCCTGCGATGTGAACAAGTTTTCTTTAACGGCCACTACTGCGACTATCACGGCGGTCCAACAGGGTTCGATGGGGCAACGCCTCTCGAGGGAGCGGGTAGCACCCGTAGAAAATTTTTCAAGGAATATAGAACTTATCTACGAAAACGCGATGGAAATTCCATCGGATTGATCAAATCAAGCCGATCTCAAGTCATCAGAATGCCTAATTTCGATGAGATCCTTGAGATGGCGGTGACCACATCGTTCTCGATCTGTTGGCAGGATCTGTTCGACACCGGCTACTACCTCGATGGTGATACCAGCCGGTAGGTGTAATGCACGGCACGAGACAAAACGAGCACAAACTAATATTTTTTATCGTGTAGAACCATTAACTCAAATCTCAAACACGCGAGGTCCCTTCAAGCAGGCTGCACGCACGCAGCCTCGATCTGTTGGCTAATATAATCGACAGCACGTGACGAAAGTACAGATGGTGATTCCAGCCGGTATGGACCAGTCACGACACGATCTAGATAAATCATGAACTAACCTTTTTGGCCTTGTAGCGTTACCAACTCGTACCTCAAGAACCCTATACCGTTTGATCATATCAACCTGTGGTTTTCTTTCCCTTCATTAACAGTCTTGTAAACAAAGGATCCTTCGGAAAAGATGATCAAGAACGTGGCTCTCATTGGGTTTAGCCCCTCGACAAAGTGATGCATGAGCATGGGCTCAGGAACACACAGGTCAGGCTCCGAACTGGCCAACTAGATAAATTATACCTACGCAGCACCCACGTTTTCACTCTCAGACTGACGGAAGTTCAAGACTTTCTTTCTCAATTCTACGATTTTTGTGAGAGGGAAAAACGCGAAGTAGAAATTCTTATGAAAAGCTTCCCAAATATCGTTAAGGTTTCCTACAGTCAATTTGAACCACGATTTGGCTGATCCCATCAGCGAGAATGGAAACAATTTCCATTTCAGCGTTTGTCGAGACATTCCTTGAATTTCAATGATAGAACAGTGCTGTTCAAATTCACGTTTTGGCGTTTGTCAAGACATTCCTTGAATTTCAATGATAGAACAGTGTTGTTCAAATTCGCAGAGATGGCTATAAGGGTTCTCACCTTCTGATCACGAGAAAGATTTCTCCCAAACCATAGCTGTGAGGCCTTGTTGAAACTCAAAGCTAGGTGTATGGATAGGATGGGATGATGGTGGGCGCTCTAAGTACTTGTCCTTAAGAGCCGAAAACTGATAGATATATGTATCGTCGATTTGGAGGTACACGGACAAGAAAGGTTCGAAACTAGAACTGCTACCGTTCCCCGACAATGGTGTCAGAAAGCTTGTTGGTGATTCTTATACCTATTATAATTGATCCGCAAGCGCACGGATATCATAGTAACTTTCACTCCGGAGTATTCCAAAGGTATCGATTGAAGGAGAACACAACGCTACACTAGCCAAAAACAAAAATTTTCTACACGACTAAGTAGTAAGTCGGGGGCTACACAAAATAGTGTGCGGATTCACAGCACGCTATCTTATCAATAAAGTTGTTTTCTCTTCACATACGACTGTCAAATTTGGGTATCGTCAAATTCCTGAGAAGTGGCGCTAATATTTGCAATATGCGTTGTTTAGCCACTCGGCATATGCATTGGGAGAAAATCAAGCGCTTGATTCCTAGCACTCGGGGGCTAGATCACTCGGCAAAAAGCGTTACACGAAAAGATGGATAAACTGAGTACTCGGATAAATGACATTAGTAGTATCGAGGATCAATGGCTGGATATATTACAAAGTTAACCTCGTGGAGTTCAAAGCGTCTACAAATTCAAATTCTCTACCAAGGTGCGGAAGTTTCTCTGGCTTCTTCCATAAGAGTGGAGGCTTCTTCTTCGGAGCAGGCGAAGCCCTCTCGCACGGCGTCAAAGTATATGTCAGTATAGTGCGATTTTATGATGGCCAGTGCCTGGCTCGTACAAGTCGTCGCCGTTTCTTTTGCAAAGGCCTTAAGCTATGTAGGAGCATCCTCGAGTTGTGCCATTACAACATCGGCATTGGATGACAACTCTTCCTCGGGGTGGAGATATTGAAGCACCAGAGCGACCGCCCTCAGAGTTCGGTTGAGTAGTTCAACGGCGGACTTCACCTTTTCGTCGAAGACATGGAACTGGGCCTTGGTTTTTAATTTATAGGCTATGAAATCATTCAGTCAGAATAACCTGATCAGGGCCCCGATGGGGTTGAGCCAAGGAGAGCCATAGTTCGAGAGTTTACCCTTCAGCTCCTGAGCCGACTTCTCGGCTTGGGTGTTGGCTAGAAAAACTTCTCCCTCCATGGCCTTCGCCTCCATCACTTGTTGGTTTTCCCTCAAAGCTTTGTACAGAAGGGATTAACCTTGAGAAGTATTCATGATGAGGACATCATTGATGCGGTTGCCCAAGACGAGAGGACGTCGAACTCACTGCCAGGTCCGGTTCGGACTTCCAGGACCAGCGCACCTTCAAACAGACGTCCAGATCACATAAGACATCCAAATGAGGCAAATAATGACTCTACGGAAAGCTTACGAGATAAGCTTCCAACGGATCCAACCACGCCTCCAAATTCCATCCAAGTCAACGGGAATCGCGAAAACAAGTTGACGGACAGAAACTTTCCTGCGTTACGTCGCCGTATTTTTGGGCCCAAAGCCCGCGTACCCCTAGAGTTAGGGTTGAGCATGTGTGGGCACCTGTTTGGGCGCCCCTCCTCTGGCCGCCGCCCTATATACCACTTGATGGGCACGGACGCGGGGTCCCGATCTTCTGGTGAGAACGACAAGGATAACTCGGTAGGTGTCACGGAGACCTAAACGATCCGGCTTCCAACCCCGCAAAGGAACTGGAAATCTCGGCGATCGCTAAACCATCACAACGAGTGTTATCGACCGAACCAAAGGCACGATCGACCTGTCCACAAAGGATCATTCCTACAGGCAACTGAAGAACGAGCAAGAACACAAGATAAGCAATCACAATTGCGAATATAGATTAAGTATAATGGGGTTCAGAAACTTGGTCATGTTGGTCTAGCCGACACAAGAAGAACAAGACGAAATCTCACACGACAGTGACGAAATCAACTAAATAAAACCCAACTAAGACGAAGCATGGCGTGGGACTTATATAGGGTGACGGCCAGAGGAGGGGCACCCAAACAGGTGCCCACGCGTGCTCAACCCTAACTCTAGGGGTACAAGGGCTTTGGGCCCAAAAATACGGCGACACAGCGTCGGAAAGTTTCTGTCTGTCAACTTATTTTCGCGATTCCCATTGACTCAGATGGAATTTGGAGGCGTGGTTGGATCTGTTGGAAAGCTTATCTCGTAATCTTTCCGTAGAGTCCTTACTTGCCTCATTTGGACGTCGTATGTGATCTGGACGTCCGTTTGAATGTGCGCTGGTCCTGGAAGTCCAAACCGGACTCGGCTGCGAGTTCAACGTCCTCTCGTCTTGGGCAACTGCGTCAATGATGTCCTCATCATCCCCCCTTTCTTGAACTTGAGTCGTCCTCGACTCCTTATGCTCCTGCAAAAGGTTAGTGACAGCAGGGGCAAAGCAGTAGACAAATTTTTTGAATCATGGCATGGTTCTTTAGCTAACTCATCATCTACACAATTTTTTGTAGCTAAAAGAACAGGACCTTTTAATTTAATTCCAGAATTCGTCTCAAAAGGTTCCTTTTGTTTTGTTACACTTGGTTTATCATTGACACCACTTTTATTTTGTGATTTATGACTTGCCCTCGCTAACTCAGCCGGTGTCATAGGTTGTAGCGCATATTTCTTTCCCTTAAACATAAATTTATATTCATTATACCTACCAAGATGAACAGCATCTACATCACAAATCCAAGTTCTACCCAGCAAAATAGAACAAACATCCATGGATACAACATCACAATCTATGTAATCACGATAAGTACCAAGGGAGATATGAATTCGAACAGTCTTAGTTTACTTGAGCCTACCGCAAGAATTAAACCATTCAATGCAATATGGATGTGGATATGGGTATGTGGTCAAGCCAAGCTTCTCGACCATGTCAACACTCGTAAAATTGTTGCAACTTCCTCCGTCGATGATGGCGGGCACCACATATTCGTTGACGACCATCTTGGTTTAGAAAAGATTGTGCCGCTGACTTTCTTGTGACCGTTCTGGTTGTGCAGTTAATACACGGGTCACGACAAGTGTTGGATAAGCTTCCGTTGTCGAAGTATCAAACACCTCTTCTTCAGCAACTTCGAGACCTGCGGGGTTAGCGGCAACTAAAGCAAGATCATCCCATGTTCACTAGCAAAAGAATACTCACCATCCTCTCAAATAATGAGAGCACGTTGGCTAGGACAATCACGCTTTGTATGTCCAAATCCTTTGCAACGAAAACATTGAATGTCGCGAGTACGGCCTGTGGATGCGACAGAAGAAGCACTTTTGGCGGGGCTTGCAACGCGGAATTCTTGCTTACACTTGTAGCTCGTGTCGGAGGAGTAGGAGGAACAACGGGAGGTGATGCTTGATGAAGTGTTGACGATGGAACCTTTGCAGCCTCAAGGTTTGACTTTGATGAACCACTGAAGTTTCCTCGCGTCCTGATTTGTCATCCATGTACTTCCCTTTCTGCTTTGTAAGCAAGATGGAACAAACGAGTGATAGAATTGTATTCTTTATAATCAAGTATATCCTGAATCTCACGGTTTAACCCACCCAAGAATCTAGCCATTTTTGCATTCTCACTCTCTTGTAAACCACATCGCAACATACCAATTTGTAATTCCTAATAATACTGCTCAACTGTTTTGCTATTTTGATTTAAATGTTGCAACCTATTAAGCAAATCTCACTCATAATATGAAGGAACAAATCTAGAGCTCATGGCACGTTTTAAGGCTTGCCAGATGGTAGGTTCATTTCCTCTTTTGCACGTTTCATGCCACCAAATAGATGCAAAATCAATGAATTCACTAACAGCGACCTTAACTTGGTTTTCAGGTGAGACAGTAAAACATGAAAATTTCTGATCTACCAATAATTCCCAATCAAGATAAGCATCAGGATCATATCTACCAGCATATGGAGGTATTGTCAATTTAACCTTGACTAATGATTCATCACGTACCTCACGATTATCTTGATGATTTCTGGCCATACCATGTGGGTTGTGCCGTAGTCTCTGATGGTCTCGATCATTGTTCAAATTGAATCCATCATCAGCCTTGGAATCAACAACATACTCATCCTCAGCTTGTTCAACCTCATCAGCCCAAGAGCGATGGTCGGCAGGGGCTACAAGAGGCACCGGTGCAGCAGGGGGTGCAGGAGGCACACGGGCAGCAGGGACAGGAACTCTTCTTTCAATGTCTTCCATTCTCGTGATCAAGTTGACAATCCTTCTCTCGAGCCGCTCCATCCCGTGGGCGTTTGTATTTGTCAGTTGAGTGATGCTATTGGCCATATCAGCCATGGCCTTTTGCTGGTCTCCATGTACTTCGTGAAATCAGCGTTAAGCACGGACTTGTTATTACTTTCTCCTGACATGGTTAGTGGGAGCAACAAAAAACACACAAGAATATATGTAAACTATATGCTACTATTATGTGTGGGTGTCAACAGCTCTCTCTAACCTATCCTTTATTCTTACCAATTCTTACCGTTCAAGCAGTAGGTACAAACGGCTACTGGTCGACGATAACTTGAACGCATAGGGTGGTAAAGCGATGGCTAGGATCCATCCCTGCCTGGTTAGTAGATGGTGGAGCTTGGACAGGCTTATATATGTAGCAAAGAATAAACAATTGTTCAAACAGTAATACAAAATTGAATAATAGCCCAAAGTAGTACAAGTGCTGGAACTCGCCTAGTCTTAGATGTAGGTCAAGCTGGAATATAGGGTTAGCACAAAAGAATGGCACAGAGGGTTAAGATCAGACTAAGCACGCTGTAATTGAACACAGAGAACTCCCTTGCCAACTTCTCTTCTCTTTTTTTTTAATCTCTGCGCGGCTCTTTTGTCGGTGCGACCTCTTTCTCTCACCAAAATTTTTATTTTTGTATGATTTTTCTGATATTTTTCCCAGCCTCAGCAACACAGAAATATGGATACAGAGGTGTTTCCCCCACAATTTGGAGGTTAAGGTGGCCGATACAATTTCCGGAGTGTGCTCTGTAAAGCATGCAGGAACTTCGGGGGCCAGATAGGTGGTCTTCCTGATGGATTTTCGGGGTTCAAATTTGACCAAAAGAGACATAGTTCATTTTTGTTGGATGTATCTCATCGAGATCTTTCCAACGAGTGGTCGTGGACCCAAATCGGAGTTCGTATCAGAAAGTTATGGATGTTTTACCGAAGGGTCTCTGGATCAGGGCTCCTGGATGAGCTGTTTTACCTTTTTCTGCGTTTCTGCGATGAGCAGTGGGTGTGCGGTGGCTGAATTGGAGGGCTAGCGATGCAGGGCGATTGACACAAGGCGGTTTGCGACCTATCTATTGTTTGCGATGGCGGGACAGCAACACAAGGCGGCAAGCGGGGCCAACCGAGTAGGACTCGATTTGGATCAAAGACAGCTAAAACCGTTCTAAACTCGACTAACCAGTAACACGACGAACTATGGGCAAAAACTCAACAACGTATATAGCGAGAACAATTGCAAAGGCTAAATGTGGCTTGGATAATAGTAGATGCAAAACTTTTTGGGTGTGGCAATTTTCTGGACTCTAGGTATAAAACCGATCTACTAAACAGAAAACGAAAATTTTCTCACCAGGCAACGGATGCTCTGATACCACTCGGTTCTGGTGAGAACGACAAGGATAACTCGGTAGGTGTCACGGAGACCTAAACGATCCGGCTTCCAACCCCGCAAAGGAACTAGAAATCCCGGCGATCGCTAAACCACCACAACGAGTGTTATCGACCGAACCAGAGGCACGATCGACCTGTCCACGAAGGACGGTTCCTGCAGGCAACCGAAGAACGAGCAAGAATACAAGATAAGCAATCACAATTGCGAATATAGGGGTTCAGAAACTTGGTCCTGTTGGTCTAGCCGACACAAGAAGAACAAGGCGAAATCTCAAACGACAGTGACGAAATCAACTAAACAAAACCCAACTAAGATGAAGCACAGCGTGGGACTTATATAGGGTGGCGGCCAGAGGAGGGGCGCCCAAACAGGTGCCCACACGTGCTCAACCCTAACTCTAGGGGTACACGGGCTTTGGGCCCAAAAATATGGCGACGCAGCGCCGGA
>SPJY01012959.1:824563-905435 GCA_005191435.1 Raddia distichophylla
CTATACATGAATTCATAGTGCCTGACCACGTTTCCATTTTAAAAGTGCAGTATGAGAGGCACCAAGAGTTTTGAGATGAATCAAACATAAGAAAACTAGAAATGGAAAACATAAGACTTATTTTGAGGAAAACATAAGACTTATCTACATGAAAGAAAATGGATTCCTCTATTGCACTAGCAAAGGGAGTGAATATGTAATAGAACATGTACAAAAACCAATATTTTACATCCAAGTCGAAATATGAGGCTAAGGGGTTAAAATTATAAAAACAGCCAAAAACAAACCTGGACAGCAACAAAATAGAAGTTGGGACAAGAAAGGTATTGCTAGGACAACAAAGAAAATCAACATCGTTTAATATATTTTGTTTCAATTCAGTACATGTCATGCGTAGTGGATGTAACACAAACAATCTAAAAATTAATGTGATCATTATAGCATTCAGTTGAGATGGTTTCCTGATGGACTTAATATCAGAAATGGAAGAAAAAGAAAATGTATTGTGCCCTATTCTATGAGTCCTTGGATGAAAATAGCATATTTACATGTGTGTATCTGAAAAATAATTTTAAAGATCACACTTACTTCTTGGATGAAAACATGTAGTTGCAGACTATCAGTTTTACCATATTACTGATTTAGCAGAAAACGACCCTGCATGGATGGTAGATTAGGACGACTCTCAGACTTTCACCTTAGAGTGCATCAATAAGTATGATGAAAAAATAGAAGCATTCTGGTTTAAGATTTCATCATTTGGAACTAGAAAGCATGGTATCGTCTTGAAAGCTGAGTAGCTGCTGATGTGTCCTATGGTCCTACATTGTTTAATAACTCAAAGAAGAAAGTGAAAGAAATAAATGTGCATTTATTTCATACATAATATTGTGAAAATGACAAATAGCAATAGAATAGTTACAAATTTCAGGTAACCAGCAAGTGCCAAAGTGATCCATTCAATGCTTTTCTAGACAACTCATAGCACCACATATGAAAAGATGAGCACAACCTATTACCACATACTATGATTTAGATCTAATGGATACATATTGAACAGAAAACTTATATTTTAAAAATTGTACTTATATTGAACAGAGAACTTATATCTAATGGAATTTATATTTTACCACTGTAAGGTAGTCTCCCATGCAATGTTTTCCCAGGCTCTAGGCATAGCCGGTCAGCTGACTGGCACCTAATCCCGCCTAGGTGGGGGGGAAGCTAGGTGGCCAAGGCGGGAGACAACGGCCTAGCGCCTAGGGCACCCCCAGGGCAAAATTGCTTCCATGAGCTTAGAGCATCTCCAATAGCGTAGTCAATCAGTAACTATAAAAAATGACCATGTCATTCATAGATAGTAAATATACAACCTCCAATAGATTAACTACAATATTACTTCTAAAACTGATACATACTATAAATAATAGTGTGTATGCACCTTGTAATTCCTTATAGACTGAAGTTAGTATCTAATATTTCTCTCTCCTCTCGTTATCTCCTCCTAATAAGAAAAGTAGTGAATTGAAATCGTTATAGCTAGCTGACTTGATACCATTGGAAATGCTCTTAACATCAATGTCGATTGCCCTAGCTCATGAGAAGCATCAACATTTTAAGTCGCACGGAGAACCCAAAAGAAAGGCACCAACAGTATTAAAAAGGTGGAAAAGATCCCAGCAAATACACAGGCCTTTGGTCCCTGTTATATACAAGGTCAGTATATTTTATAAAGACATAAAACGTTACAAACACAAAAAAAAAATAGGCAGATCTAAGTTTGAACCAATGTTACGATCAGGTTTAGAAATGTAAATTTTCAGTACTTACTCTATCAAAATCCTTGATCATGGAAAATAATCTAGACAGTAAACAAAGTTATGGAAGATGGATTTAGAAGACTAATGAAGCAAGACAAGTAAATTGGCTCTCTCTTGTCTTAAAGTGTCTGGATAGACCTTGAAAGATATATCATATCCAAAGCTTAGTTGACATATAACATAGTATGAAAGTCTGAATCCTTCTGCTGCATAGAAGGAATAAAAGCACTCTACTTTTGGAGACAAATCACAAAAACTATGTATGAAAGCTAGTGTGTTGAACTAGCTGTCCATGATGAACAACAAAAAATGGAATACATTCCGTTTTATATTAGTATACCTGATTTTTAATTCTGGGGAGCCATTGGGAGTCACAAGGGCAATAAAGGTCACACGCACATGCCATACAAATAACTATGCACAAAAATCTAAAGGTGCTGAGCTAGGTTGCATGATGAGCTGTGAAAATAATCAAATGCATCCCATTGTACATAGGGATGCAAATTGTACATCTGGTTTAGCCAATTTAGGATTACAGGGATTCATGGAACAACACAAGGGCAATAAAGTATCAGATATGAGTTATCCAAGAAAAAAGCATAATCCCACAGTTGCATATACGGCATTTCAGAATTGAGACATGTAAAAAGATACACCATGCAAAAGAGGATTGTGAGGTATATCAGTTAACAGGGAAAAGGTATAAATACAGTTGGGGGTTTTATCCAATGCAGAGCATTTAAAAGGTACATGACAGTGTTTAATTAGCAGCAAAATCAGATGGATGTCATTGTCAGTGTAATCGAGTTTCAACAACAAGATAGCCTTTTTGGATTCTTTCGAACAGAATGTGTACAATTAATAACATAACATCATAAAGAAGAAAACTCAAAATAGATTTTTCATCACAGAAGGAGATTTGAGGCAATGTGATAATGTTTCTGTAATCCGTAATCATTTGACATTCTTTCAGTGAAAACCACTTGATTGCTAAGAGAGGAGTTTCATTACCCATTGAATATGAAGGACAGAACAGTTGGGGGAACAGAGACAGTGCAACTAACATCATGAAACAAACAAGAACAAAGATACCCTCATCAAACAATGAATACAGTAAGTCAGTAACATAATTCAATCATACAAGTCATCATTTGAATGCTCTGAAACTATAATCTGAAGCGCATATTCATGCACATGTAAGGTTCAATGCGCTAGCAGGTCACAAAATACTTGTGTCCAAACACATATTATCATCAGCGACGAGATGCTCCATAGTCCAAACTATGCATCCAAATGAACAGTTGGAACAAACTAACAAGATAACGCACAGCAGATGAAGACTAAACGTGAAAGGGGATTTTACCCTGCACTTTAAGCTTGCAATGTTTAGTTGTTTACTGGTATCTGCAAAATTGCAGGAACATATCAATGGTGTCGGACCATCTTCCAACACCCAGATTCCACTATTATCAGACTAAAATACTCCACTAACTAGCTAACAACATCACTAAAATATGTTTTTTAGAAAACAACTCATATATCAGCAATTAGGATCTGAAACGTTGATATGGGAAAATTACAAAACCACAGATCACACAGTAACTGAGCATGTCTTTCGCTATATCTGTGAGCATCGTGGCTTCGTGACATGACATCGTCCACAGGCCATGTACATTCTCAAAATGGTCCAGTCCAATCCACGTACCCCGTTTACCTAAAAGAGCAAAGCCAAGCACAGTGTTTCACATGCTTCGCTACAGATTCCGCCGCTGCGACCTCCTCCCATGCCACGCCCATGGCAGGAAGGGCACCACCATGATCTCAGTACCTTTGTCCTGCACACCGCTACCATCTCCTCCACTATTTCCCCCACCATTGGCGTTGGAAACCCCGTGATCAAGAGTAATCTCGCGCAGCACCGCCTTCTGATCACCAGCAATCGCTTTCGCCTCACCGTTGCATGCCGCTGCCGGTGGCTTCCCTGCACCGTCCTCCCCCTCACCCACCGACGCCCCTGGCTTCGACAAGGCAGAGCCCCTACCGCAGCCCGGAGGGTACCTCCGCACGGCAGAGGGGCGGACCGCGGCCGCGGCCGCCGCCGCGAGGGCCTTGGTTTCGGCCACCGATCCATTCACCGCGCCCCGATCGGGCCCCTCGATTCCGGGGAGCGCAGACGCTGCCGCTGGGAGGAGTTGCCCTGGTGGGGATGGGATGGCTTTTGTTACCGTGCACGCGGCGGAGGGGTTTGTTTGTAGGAGAGTGGCGGCGGAGGGATTTGGGTGGGCCGGCGGCGGCGGCGGCGGCGGCTCGGGATGGCGGCCGCATCCCGGAGGGAAGCGGCGGACGGCAGAGCAGCGGTGGCGAGGTGCGGGGAGCATCGGGAATCGTGAGGGGTGGCGCCGCGGACCGTGGTCACGAATTGGAGTGGAATGTTGCAGAGGAAGGATGACTAAAATACAGTAGTGTGATAAATACGTACACACAATAACAACCGGAGTATCTTTGTTTATCCTAAGTTTCCTTAATATATAAGGCAAAAAAGAATGGAACCAAAGAAAAAATTAAGGTTGTTTGCATCCCAGAGTTCTATTCAATCCAGATTTTACATAAACAAGTGACCTATTTTTTAAGGGAACGTCCAAAATCCAAGCGATTGCCCCCCGCACGCTCATCGGGTCGACTCGTCGGCAAGCGCGCGGGCGAGCCCAGACGCATGTGTTCTAGCAAATCTATTTTTTTTAAAGAAATCATTGACTCTAATAATTTTTTTAGCTCCAAAAGAGTTGCCCATGCTATGTACCGACGTACCATAAACCCAACATTAAAGTGGGCCAATGCTAAATTATCCAAAATTGAGAGACCAAACAAACATATTATACTCTTAACTCCTCGTAAGTAGTGAAACATAATAGTGCATTATCAAACAAAATAGTAATTACCATGACCATGTCATGTTGGCCCCAATGAAGCTCCGCCATTGATGCCAAACATGCTTAGATCATCTCTAGTAGGTTCTCTAAATTTTTCCCTAAAACACTATTGTGGATAGTCTTAGCCTCAATATCCATCCAACAGAGTCTCTATTCCAGTCTCTAAATTTAGATACTCTCTAGAGACTCTTTAGAGAATCTTCATATCTTTTCGGGGATAGGAAATCTGCTAAACATGATAGAAATATAGGGAACGAATAGCGATTTAAAAAATGAATATAGAGATCCTACTGGTAGTGCTCTTAAGCTATCTCCAAGAGGAAACTCTAAAGGGTTCCCTACCCTATAGCTACGGAACATTCCCTACGTGCTCCAACCGTGCTTTCTAAAGGGGAAAATTGGTTGTATGACACTCAGTTGATGTGCATCACACAAACTAACACTCAGTTGTTATGCCATTTGATGAATAACACCGGACACACCTTGTCGACGGTTGAGATATCGATCCCAAGTCGCTAAGGTTCTTTAGAAGTGAGATAGGAGACACGCCGAACAACCACGAACAACAACGAACAGGAGACAGGGGTTTTTATCCTGGTTCTGTTCTTTTCTTTTCTTTCCCTTTGCTTTTAAGCAAAAGATCGGTATCCATCACCAACTCCAACCTAAAAAACATATTTGACCATTTTTGTACCACTTTCAGAAAATGGCCCCAGCATTAATTTATTTTTATCAAGATCGAAATAATATTCTCTTCTGAAACCAACCAATTAAAATGCAATGAAAAAGAAAAGGAAAAGAAGGAAAAGTCAAAAAATGGTCAAAATGTTATCAATAAAAGGAATAGGTGTGCCCGATGTTATTTATCAAAAGGCACATCAAGTGTTAGTTTCCGTGAGGCACATCAACTGAGTATCATACAACCAATTTTCCCTTCCTAAAGCATCCTCTAAAGCAAGGGAGAGACGACTAAACAATTAATTAAGTAATTTTTAAACATACATAATACATTTAAGGTTACCACAAATATGGGTATAAAAATTCATTTCAAAATATGTGTCTAATATGGGTTTTTGATGTATAAGAAATGGAATTTAAGGAATGTCATTGAGATGAATGTACTATAGGGAAAGAATCTTTTTAGAGAATGCTTGTATATGAGGCTATAGGGGACGAAATATACGGAACGTGGTTGAAGATAGCCTGCATATGATTCTACACAGGAGATCACCTCAACCCACCTCCCCTTCCCTCCCTTCTCCCTCACTTGTTGATAGTTGCATGCCATGACCGTGAGCTTCTCCCAACCAACCTCCTCACCGTTGCCATTGTTCATCAACGTTTGTTACCGAACCTTCTTCTTTACCACTAGCCCCATCTCCTTCCCTCCTTGCCAAACTATTCCACCACCCTCTTCCTCTTGTTTGGTGAGTCTCTTCACCCCTTCTTCTCCATTATTGTAAGTGGCTTCTATGATAGGATCCACCACCACCTCCCTCCACTAGGACCATTACCACTACCTATGTAGAGGCAGAAGCATGTTCTTTTCTCGCGTGGCTCCTCACTAGGATACACCCTCGGACGCAACTACTACTCCTTCTCTCACTCTCTCTCTCTCACACACAAACAACATCTCCTTCCTTTCTCTCTCTCACACACATAGCATCTCCGCCACCTCTCTCTCCATCCTCAACGACATGAACTCCTAACAAGAGAAGGGAACTTGGACATAAAGGAAGAGGAGGCGAGTTGGGTGGTCGGATCTACCGAGCACAATGTAGGAGCTTGTTGGATATAGAAAGACGACTAGAAAAAGGTGTGTACCTTAGTTTCACATGAAACCTCGAAAACTTCAGATTTGTATGATAAAGCTTTATTTTGTTCTCATAGAATTTTTTGTGCGTGGGTGAAACTTTTTGCAATAGCAGCGAAACATGATATTTTTCATTAGGTTTGTACCATGTTTTATCATGTTGTTTCCCATGTTTCACTAGCTCTTTTGTCATATTTTATTGGCTGCTTCATCCATGTTTCATCATGTTTCAACAATTATTCTGTGAAGTTTCATCGGGTTTAGTCAGGTGACCTCGGGTGTCCTTTTCATCTTCTTGGCCTTGTTCTTTTCAGCGTTACGTACCACTGCGTATTACTGTAGCAATGTTTTTTTTACATATAGCCTATATGTTGTTATAATTTGTAACGATTTTTTCATGACATTTAGTAGTCCTTTCAAATATCGTAAAAACTATATTTTTATTTTTTTAAAATTTTAGACTTTTTTTCGTGAACTCTCACATTTGATACACTAATACACCACAGCGATACACTAAAAATAACAATGCCTTACCTCAGCTTGTTAGAACTTTTTTTTAAATCTTATCTCAACTTATTCCGTACAAGTCCACAAGTTATGTTTTCCGAAAGTCGCAAGAGAGCAATACCGAGCCGTGGGCCGTCAGCCAACAGCTCATACCGGCCCGCATCGTAGCCTCGAAGGTCGTCAGAGTCCGCCGCATATCTAACGAAAAAAAAAAAAACCAACAACTCCTGCCGTGCTCAGGCGCCGCCGCGCCGCCCCGCCGTCCGCCGCCGCTCATGGCGGATCCCTACCGCGCGTACGGCTCTCCCTTCTCTCACGAAAGAGGTATGCTATTATTGGTCGCACCCGCCGTCTCCGCACCCGTCCGAGTGGACGAATCATTGTATAATACAGGGTGTTTTTAGGGGCTTGAATCTGCTTTGTTCGTTGCTTCATGAATGTTAGTTGGTTCTTGATTTTGTTTTTGGATACTGGTCCGATTGCTTAGGCCGCGTAGATGGTTCTTTCTGGTCAAGTTTTACTGACCTGAACACTGTAGCGGGGAACGCGGAATTTGTGAGTTTTAGCAGTATCCGAAACCAAATTATTGATGCCATCGAGGTTCCGATTGGTCACTCTATGTTGCCGCCAGCTTGGTGAATGGTGGGGTTGAGTAGATGGCATCACATTTGCATGTAGGTCTGTGCTGAGGGATCACACAAATGCCTGAGTTTATGCTGATCTCCATGAATCATGGATTTCACATTTGCATCGACTGTAGTCCAGGTCATAAGATGTTGTGAATTCTCACTTGTTAAGTAATTTTGGAGAACAAAAGGGTATCTATTACCAGTGTTCCAGCAAAACATTTTGCTATTTTGAGTTTAGTAGGTGGGTTAGGGCAAGTCCAATGGTACCCTAACTTAGGGTGAACCTAGCACTATTCATCAGCTTTTCCTCTCTTCTATTTTATATGCTATAGTGCTAAGTCCACCCACCTTAAGCTAGGGTACCATTGACATGCTCTTAGTGGCTATGCTGCATGGAACCATGGACACAGGCACTCGTGTTGATGTGGAAATTATCCAGTTTCCAAAAATTGCCGACATGGGGATATGGCTGTAAGTGTATCTCTCTCTATTTATTTCACAGTAGCAATCAGTGATGGTGGAAAATGTTTCATACTTATATTAAACAAAACATTGAGGACGGTAACAACGTGCAAGCATCATGTACCTACATGATGGGGATGTGCAAGGAAGCACGTGTGAAGATTTGGAACTTATATGATGGGGAGCTACCCATCACCACTCACCAGTGGAGGAAGTCTCTGCTGATCACTTGTGAAAGTCTGCTGATTGAAGGAAGGCTCAAGAGGAACAGGGAGCAGTATCTAGAATTGCGAGATAAACAATTTTGACAACGAAGGAGAGGGAGCGAACTAGGAGAGGACAGGAGACTCACTGTTGCTAGGGACTACCAGCAGGTGGGTGGTTCACTGGTGATTTCTGGCCACTGCAGGTGGAGATCAGCAGTCAGTTAAGATGGGGGATGACACTGCTTCTCTTGATGGAGATGAGGAAGCAGATGCTTGTTTCAATGGGAAAAGTAACACTAAAACGATGGTGGCACTGGATATTTCTTTTGAGGGATGTCATCATTTGGCATGAGCTGTGTTTGAGACAGAAATTCATTTCTTTGTTCGTCAATGTTTCCATTCTCATCAGATACTAATTTGAGTCATATCCATGGTGTATTTTTATCGGGCATGGTGTCCTACATGGACTCGGCGCCTCCTAAGTGAAGGGGTGCTACATAGATTAGGAGGAATATAAAGCATGTGAGGAGGAATAGGAAGGTAATGGATATACTACTGTTTTGAGGTTTCATATGATGTACTTACCAAATTGACCCATGGAAAGCTCGTCAGTGAATTGAAATAATTTAGGAAGAAACAGCCTTCATGGATGTTGAGACAAATTAGAATTATTACTTTGTATACATGGGCGCTGTTGATAATCAGTGGAAGCGCAAAATATCCGGTTATTATGCATAGTTGTTATTTGTGAAGAACAACCTTCATGGATGTTGAGACAAATTATAATTATTACTTTCTATACATGGGTGCTGTTGATAATCAGAGAAAGCACAAAATATCTGGTTATTATGCATAGTTGTTATTTGTGAAGCACACCATGTTGGCAATTGGCAACTGTGGATCTGTTATTCTATCAAACTAGTGTCTACCCCATATATGGCTACATCATTGGTTTGGATCCACTGTAGCTGCATTGTTGAAAGTATAACTCAATAACATTCTACAAAAACCTATACGTGGTGAAGATGAATATAGAGGGTGTTGTTTGCATTGATATAAATGCATGCCTTACTGAGACACGCATTCTATTTTAACTCTTGCCTTTTATTTTCTTTTGAGGTTTGAACCTGGAAAAGATATTCTTCATTAGAAATGGCCAACACAGCTTATGTTGACATTGGCTAATTTTATTTTAGCAGATCCACGGGGTGGTTTTCCTGAGTATCATCCACCTGAGGCCTCTTATTATGCTTCAAGAATTGCTGCTTTGCATAGGGCACCAGATATTCTTAAAAATGATGTAATACGACTCGTCTTTTAGTGGTTTTGTTTATAGGAGAAAAATAATTATATTTCGTTTAACATGTCACATGGTACACTGTTTTGATCTACAGGTACCATCACAGTCAAGAGCTTATGGTTTGGATGGTCCACCATCGGTGATTCATCCTGCTTTGGCTGGCCAGAGTGCATCGGCTGCTGGAAATAGGGCACGAGGGCCTAGTCCTTTGGAAGACCCAGCTCTAGTAAGGAGAAGTTCTTCACTAGGAAAAAGTGCCGGTAATCCAGATGTTGAACGCCCTGGCCCCGTTTTGAATGTTGATGGGCCGTTAGAAGGTGAATCCAACATTCTTTTTGTTGACGGTCTGCCTACTGATTGCACAAGGAGAGAAGCAGCCCGTATCCTTCGTACCGACTATTCTTTTGCATCATATTTTCTTTATCTTGTTAGTTGTGTTTCGCAAGCCTTAACTCTCTCTGGAAGATCTGTTCCGTCCTTTCATTGGCTTCAAGGACATCAGAGTAGTGCACAAGGAGCCCAGACATGTATGTGCTATGTATTTTTTCAATGCACCATTTTTTTCTCAATCAGAAAATAGAATGATTGGATGGTTCTTTATCAGTTATTCATTCATGGCTTCATGCAAATCTGTGCATTTACAGTTCAATTTGTATGAATTGAGATTATATGGTCAATATAATTTTCCAGCTATAGCAATGATAAAGCATATCTATTTGAAATGATGTAGGTTATTAGGAAACACATCAATTTAAGTAGCTAAGGGTGATAGTAATTACTTTGATAACTACATTTTGAACATATTTGAATTGAAGGCAGGGTTTATTCCCAGAATTAGGAAACACATCAATTTAAGTAGCTAAGGGTAATAGTAATTACTTTGATAACTACATTTTGAACATATTTGAATTGAAGGCAGGGTTTATTCCCAGACTTTTTTTTTGTACGACATTTTCCCATGGGCAGCTAGTCATCCAGTTTTGTTACACTGCTGTATTCTTTTCAAAGCATTACTTACTTCAATTTCTTGGGTAATGAACTTATTCATCTCCTTGTTTTGTTTCACAAACTCCTTTTTTTTACTGTATGAATGCCCTTATTTCTTATTTTAATAGTCAACCTAACTTGCTTTTTACTACTGCTACTTGCAGAGTGGTGACAAGGCTTATGTTCTGTGCTTTGTGGAGTTTAGCGATGCAAAATGTGCATTGACTGCTATGGAAGCTCTCCAAGGTTCTTGCTCCAACGACATTGCTTCATTACATTGATATTTTCACATGAAATTTCTTCATATACCCTAAAGTGGAGACATAATCTTTACCAGGATTAGACATCATAATATACCTTTTTTTTATTAAAATAAAGCGTGAGCACACATGTTATTTTCAACATATAAAACTGTTCGTTGTTTTCACCTCTTCCTATGCTTTACTGATTCCATGAACTGTGTTCTTTTCCAATAATATTGGAGAATGTGCAGTACGTTTAGACTCTTATACCGTGTTCGAGTTTCTATATGCACCAATTTAAGCAAAAGGAGTTTTTGCAACAATTATCTTCCTTCAAAAGTTTTAGCTGTTAAAACAGGCATACCTGTTTGTGTGTCGTAGCGGGAAACTTTTGCATAATGCACCTAAGGGGCTAAGTATAGAAAGACTCAAAACTTGTAAGAATTAAGAACGAGTGACTTGGTTCAACATACTGAACTTCCACATGGTTGTTTTGCAGACTACCGCTTTGATGAGAGGAAGCCTGACGCCCCAGTTCTTAAGATCCAATTTGCGAGGTTCCCTTTCCGACTGCCTGCTGCCCATGATGATAGGAGGCGCCTTGGCGTGCACTGATTTACTTTTTCCCATCACCCATCGCTAGCCAGTGAACACTAGGCATCAGGGCATTGTAAGTAATTTATGATCAGCCTTGTAACCACTAACCAGTAGTGGGCAATCGCCGGTTGTAGATGAGATAACATGAGCCTTTGTTATGACACCAATTCATGGAATTTGCCTCATTCATCCCTAACACTTTTCTTCTCCAGATTTTTCACCAGTACCCAAATACAGCAGAAATTATGGGCATGAACGGGCTGCGAGCAACTTCACAACTAGCATGGTTTACCTTTTCAACGAGATTTGACAGAAATTTCATGACAGTTTGGAATAAAAAAAAACGCTGGATAATTTTTAGCCTAATTCAGAATGTTAAAAGGAAATTTAAAGTGAAATTTGGGCTTGGGGTTGGAATTTCTTTGGTTTTTCGAGGGTTTCACTTGAAATTTACTTCAACCAATTTGATTCCTTCGCCGCTTTGCGAGCTTGGGTTTTGAATTTAAACTATTTTCACGCGAATCCTGTGCCTCTGGGTGTCTCCGAATCCCTGACTTGAAAAAAAAAATCCTTATTCACACATTCCATTCCGGTTAAAATGCTGCTTACATGCAGCGGCGCTGAAGACTAAACCCAGAGAAGATCTGGAGAAGGCAAAGAAGCTGGGCTGCAGCCTGTATGGCGTCGCCGCCCAGGCCTTCCCCGTCGGAAGGAAATTTGGAAGGACCCAGTCCTTCCCAAATCAAAAAAGACCTTCGTCTGATTGTCGACACATGTCCTCATAGATCTTAAAGCATGCATCAACTCTCTCCAACAAAAAAAATCCCCAAATCAGCCCATCTCCTATCCCGAGCTCCCGTGTCCCATCCGGAACGGCGGTGCCGCTGTCGGCGGAGGGCACGCCACCATCGCTCAGCCCGTCGGCACCCGTGACAAGCCATCGTCCAGCCCTCCGGCCACTGTCATCCAGCTCGCTAGCAGCCGCTACCGTCGCCACCGAAGGGCATGTCGCCGTCGTCCCGCTCGCCAGTGATGTTCGTCGAGCCAAGGCCACCGGAGGGCATGCCACCATCGTCCAGCCCTCCGTTGGTAGCCGCGACGACGCCGACACGACCCTCAGCGTCTTCCTTCGCCTCGCCGCCGACATACTTCGAGCCTAGGCCGGCAGAGGGCACGCCGCCGCCGTCCTTTGAGCCGAGCCCACCGGATGGCACGCCCCAACCTGCTGTCTTCCTCGGCATGGAGATAATGCCATCTTTATTGTAGTACTGGAAACACCGAATGGTGGGATACAAAATGCTCGTGTGAATGCTTGTTGGGTACAGAATGATCGTTATGATTGTCTCTAGTTATTGTTTGTGTTTTGTACAAAATGTTCCTTGTGAACAAGTGCCAATGGTTGGCAGGACCTTTGAATGTGAGGACGATGCATACAATTTCTACAATTCATATACCAAAAGAGTTGGGTTTAGTATAAAAAAGTGTCATTTTAAACACATAGTAGATGACACTTTATCATCCAAATACATGGTCTGCAGTAATGAAGTTCATAAAAACCGTAATCGAACACAACCACCAAAGAAAGAACGTGCTTCCACTAGATCAGAGTGCAAGACTCGTGTTCAGTTCTATATTTCCCAGGAAGGTATTTGGAATATGCAGAAAGTAGAATTAGCTCATAATCATCAATTTGTAAGTCCTAACAAGACACACATGCTTAGATCGCAGCGGCATATGTTAGATGCCGGTAAGCTCCTCCACATAAAAAAGGTCCATTGTAGAAAAGATCAAAAAGTTTGCTTGAGAAAGGAAACAAGAAAAAACCTCCTGAAAGTACAACAAAGAAAGGTCCTTTGTACAATCTGCTTGTCATTTTTACATTTCTTTTTTGTTAACTACCGACCATTCACTTTGTCATATTTACTTCCCAGGAGAAGATGCAACACAATCATCAAATACTGTGATGCCGTTCGAAGACATTTCAATGATGTTCGTTCCACCCAACCGAGGAGAATTTACAAATCTATTACTGCAAGCTCACTATGAAACTACTACAGCATCGTCCGCTTCTCAGCATTTGGATTTTGACAAAGGGCCTAGCACACTAACATCCATGAAGTGAATTGCCATAAAACTGTATGAAATATTTAAGCTGCTGTATGGCCAGCCAGATGGTCTCCTTTTGTACATGAGACAATATGGTCTCCTTTTGTATATGGTTTCCTTTTGTATACGAGACATAATATGGTCTCCCTTTGTATATGACACACAATATGGTCTCCTTTTATATAATGGTCAGAAGTATCGCTAAATCTGAAAATCATATGGTCTCCTTTTATATACTGGTCTCCTTAGATGAATGGTGCACCAATTATCTGAAACAACGCAGGAGAAATTTGGCAAGGCATGCTATAGAAGTCTGAAAAAAATTCGTACCGAAAGCAATAAAAGTCTGGATACCCAAATCTGAAACTCCTTTTGTGTTGAGATTATCCATTGTTCAGTGAATTATTGCCCAGAATTATCCATTTCAGTGAATTATCCATTGTTCAGTTAAGAAATTCTGAAATTGGGTCCTACCGTGTTTAGTTCATGAATTTGCCCAGAATTTATATAATCTGAATACAAGTATTGCTGCTGCATTAGTCATTGCTCCATAAAGATTTCAAACAAGAATCTGAACATTGCACATTTGCACTCACAATTCAAAAAAAACATTATTGTTTCAAGCTAATTCAGTACATGGCTAAAACATTTGCATTAGTCATTGGATACATTTGCACATTTGCACTCACAATACAACCTAATCCAGTACATGGTTGAAACACTATTGTTTCGGTTAATCCCATCTATGCCCATACAAGCTATGCTTCATACAAACTATAGACTAAAATCCAGTTCAAAATCACACTTGGAGAAGCATCCATGGAGAAAAGGAGCTTGGCTTCATCGGTGCGGCGGCCGGAGACAGATGCAGAGGTGTGCCTGGGCGACGAGGCGTTGGCTGAGATGGACGGTGAGGGACGGCGGCGGACGCCATGGCGACGTGTGGCGGCGGTGGCAGACGCCATGGCGACGAGGGGCAGCGGCGGACTCCATGGAGACGAGGGGCGGCGGCGGCGGACTCCAAGGCGACGACGACCCTGGTCCTTGGCGGCGGTGGCTAGGATTAGGGTTGCTCGTGGGTTTTTTTTTTTGAAGGAGCCGCTCGTGGGAATTGGGGGAGAGAGGAGAGCAATGTTTCCATGTCTGGCTACCTGCGCTTGGAGATTGCGATTGTGGACATGTGTCAACAATAAGGCAAGGTCTTTTTAATCTAAGAAGGACCAGAGGTGGCCAACGGGCCGGCCCGGTTCGGGTCCGTTTGGTTCGTTTACTGTGCGAATCGGGCCAACCGAGCCAATGGGACTGGGTCTTGGCCCATGTTCGGTTCACACAATAACCGAACCGAATCAGGCCGCTCCGGTTTTATATGGGTTGGTTTTTAATTAAAAATATCTAAATAAATTAAGAAAAAACCACTATATTTTATAAATATACACTATAAATTGCATAAAATACACTATATATCATTAGAAATATATATAAACGGATATATTTAATTAAATAAATATGCTACAGCGACGAACTGACCAGGCTCGGCCTCGGCCCAAGTTCGGTTTGGTCCGGTTCGGTGAACAGTGAGGACTAGCCCCACATTCCCTCGTTGGCAGGGCAGTGCGGCGGCGTGTAGCTGTGGTGGGTGTATTGCTGCTCGGCCTTGTGTTGTTCCATCATCAATGACAACAAGACAAGAACTCAAGGTGTGAGTGATGCCACTGCTGGAATTACAGGGGCTTTTAGCCCATTAAATAAATATTTTAAAAAACGAATAAATCTTAGAAACCCATTCACAAAGGATGGTTGGCGGAAAATTTAATATCATACTCCCTCCGTTCCAAAATATAGGACGTATAAAAATTTTCATCAAGACCAAGAAATGATGTTTAAGAGAGTAAATCATCTTTAATTATCTCGTTACTCGAAGCATGCATCTCCTTCCCATGTATTTAATTAATAGCTTTAATAGCTAAAGCTAGCAAAAACATGCACTTTATAGTGTGAATAGCTTAACTATGAGTTAATTGCTCGTCTTTCCCCAAAAAAATAATGGAAAGACGCCTTATATTATGAGATAACTTAAAAAAAGTTATGCGCCCTATGTACTGGGACAGAGGGAGCATGTAAAGTGTAAGAAAGACACCACCTTATAAGGAGGAGGTGGAGCTCTCTCTGATGATTGAATAACGAGAAGGAATGAAATTAAGGCCACACACAGGGCCACATATGCGTGTGCGTAGTTGCGAATTAGTGTATTTCGCGTGATCTTCTCGCTTAACTTGTTTCCTAACCTATTAGTTTTGTATTTTATTTTATAAAATCCTTCGTTAAATCAAAATTATCCTGCACATGATTTTAGCAAACCGTATCCACGCACGAGTTGGAAGTGTGTCGTGGACGAGTCGGTTCCTATATTTTTACATTGTTTGCCCAGGTGCCTTTTATAATAGGCTCTCCTCTCCTAGACTGCGCACATCTATAAACCCTAGAAAATAGATCTAGTGAGTCGCGGCGAGGGAATCTCTCCGTTCATAGTGTTGTGCGTCTCCAAACTTCTCTCCATCTCGCGCACCCGCGTGTCACCGACGCGTGGGTGAGCAGTGTTTTAGGCAACTGCTCCTACTTCTGATCTATTACAAACGGCAACGCCAGATGCAACAATGATGATCGCTGCAGTGATTTGTATGTTGCGGTTAGACCTAGTCATGGGAAGCCCACCCCGACCAACGCATTGGCCGGACTCGGGCCTCGATTCGAAGTGGCCGCATAGCCGGGCCGGGTGGACCCAACAAAATGCAATTTAAGACGTCGCCAGACCGGGCTTTTGGGTTTCGGGCCGAGCTTGGGCCTAAAAATTGAGGCCCAACGCACCGGGTCAGGCTGCTTTGGCGTGGTCCCGCCGGACCGGGCTTTTCCAAGCCTGGCCCGGCCCGGTTTTGAACAGGTCTAGTTGTGGTCTCCTTTTGCGCATATGAGAGATAGGTTAATCTGTATAAACTCGATGCTATTCCTAATGTATGTTTGACCTATTATTATATTTATGGTTGTTTTAGAAATGACATACATCGTTAAAGTAAGTAATATTCTAATAGACACCAGCAGAATTTGTGATGGTTTGTTGTAATGGTGGACAATTGCGTGGCAAAAAATATGACCATTAGAATATACCTTCAAATACATATTCATGGTGTTATTTGTGTACCACAAAATCTACATATTGTTAAGCAAAATTATTTGTTAAAAATAAATCTTGAAACGTGTGCTCTCTTATATTTTAAGATAGAGGGGGTAACAATCAACTGCGTTTAGCCGTTTACATATGATATCACAAAGGCACCATTCCCTGTGTTGTTTACATGTCATCGTGCTTCCAGTTGACAAGTTGCTATTTCACACTCGGTGTGGACTATGGACAATGGAGAGAGTAACTTAGGCCCTGTTTGAAAATATGGTTTAGAAAAATTATGATTTTGTAATACACAGAGTTACAAACGTGTGCACACAAAACCATTGTTTGAACTAACACTATCTAAATCATGGTATTTTTTAAAACTATAAACCGTTTGTTTGCATGGTTTATGGATATAAAAATTTGATCAAACACAATGAAAAAGTGCAATCACAACACTAGCCAATGGTCAAAGTCAGAAAAAATATGCGTCCAATGGAGTTACAAACCATGGTTCCTACCAAAACGGAGTTTTCAAACTGTACTTAAACTTTATATTCAAACATCACACAGTTTTCTAAGCATGATTTTTTTAGAAACTATGATTTTATCTTAAAACTACCAAATAATTATGACACCAAACACTGAAAGTTGCTGGAAATTTTAATTAAAAAAGTTAAAAATTATAAAAAATTATTTTACGAACTCTAAAAAACTATTTAAAATCTGATAAAACAATACATCATTTGGCTTATATTAAAATAACAATTTTTTATTTAATTTAATTTGACCCGAAACGAACGAGGCCTCAGCGTCCACTTCGACGAGGTGGTCCCTAGTGCAGTGTGTACTATGCTTTCGAAGGCATTGACTAAACACACACGTGCCCAAGTGCTAGTTAAGCACCACCTCAGACTTTCACATTAGAGGAATCCGCGGATGCAAATAGACAGCGAGGAGGAAAAGTAAAAATCAAGAAAGGCAAAGCAGAGCACCGTCGTCTGCACTGCCCTCTCCCTTTCGCGTCCCCTCCGACAGTCCGACTCCGAGGCACCGGCCATCCATCCACGCCGGCGAGCGAGCCCGCCGCCGCCGCCTTCCTATGGGGACGCCTCGGAGGCCGGGCAAGCTCGACCTCCCCTCCCACGAGTCCACCATCGGCAAGTTCTTGTAATATCCTGTCCTCTTCTCACCAATGAAGCTTCCTTTCTTGGATGTGTCGGGCGTCGCTCGTGCTGATTTCGTTGGTGCTGGTGGTTTGTTTTGAGTTCCGGAAGGACGCAAAGCGGGACGTTCAAGGACGGCGACCTGCTCGTCAACAAGGACGGCCTCCGCATCGTCTCGCAGAGCGAGGAGGGGGAGGTAAACCACCTGCACCAAAAATGCGTATTTTTACTCTGTTTGGGAGCTTTTGGAAATCGTAGGACTGGACTCGGCAATTTTGGGTGCTATTTTGGTTTCCGTTGATGAAATTGAACATACTTAGCAATCGTGATGTGATTGGATTAGAAGGTAGGCTGTGGGGGTCCTGTATTCACATTTGAGTGAATTGCTGTTGAGCTCTTGATGTTCTTGTGAACAATATGTGCCAAATGCCCCGTGTCTTGAGACGAGGAAACGAGGATATTGTTTGGTCACGAGGGAGGCCCTTCTGGAGTTATGGTAGATTTCTTCATGAGGGTAGTTAAATATGTGTTGGACATGATTTAGAAATTCTGCATAGCGTTCCTATCATATCCTGTTCCCTTGTTACTTATCAGGACAAGGACACTGATTCAGGGGAAAAACAATATAGCATTGTGGTTCATGATGCCTTTATCTTTCATTTTGATGGATGGAATACAACTAGTGATCTTTTACGTGGGAGGCTATAATCCTTCCAGTCACAGTAGTCCTTATGGTGTATATGTAGTCCTCCTTTTTTAAAATAAACTTTGGCATTATATATCTTTTTAAAATATTTAGATTGGTACATGGAAATCATGTGTAGATTCCTTCTACAATATTATAATTTTGTGGGCTTTTATAAATCTGCATATTAATTAGTGGTCAAAGTTACATTTTGGTGCTTATAACTACATGTCTTCGTGATCGAAGGGAGTATATGCTAACCCTAGATCCGCTTACACTGTGGGTTACTCAAATCATATATTCCGTATCCAGTTATCTCGGGATTGCACGCTTGCTTTTAGTGGAAGAATGTTGTATAATACCATTATTTGCAAGGATTATGTAATACCATTATTCCCATATTTTTTTTTGTTAATTTTTTCTCCATTTTTGGTCTCACCTTTTGATTGGTATACTCGATTCTCCAGACAACTCCTATAGAGCCGCTGGATAATCATCAATTGAGCTTAGATGATTTAGATGCAATCAAAGTGATTGGGAAAGGTAGTAGTGGAATCGTGCAATTGGTTCGCCACAAATGGACTGGCCAATTTTTTGCTCTGAAGGTATTGTCTGAAAACATACATTCTTTACTACTTATTTATTGTTCCTTCCACTTCTTTCTGTAAAAATTAGAATTTTATATAAAAATTTTAAGGTATCCAGTAGCTGTAACTTCAAGTGTACACATTTTGTGTAAGCATTTGCCTATCTGTTGCAAAGGGTCCTTACCTTCACTAGTGTTGTTGTGCCTGCAGGTTATACAACTTAATATTGAGGAAAGTGTATGCAGACAGATTTCCCAGGAATTAAAAATAAGCTTGTCAACACAATGCCAATATGTTGTTGCGTGCTATCAGTGTTTTTATGTCAATGGTGCTATTTCTATTGTTTTGGAGTACATGGACGGTGGCTCTCTGGCTGATTTACTGAGGAGTGTCAAAACCATTCCAGAGTTCTACCTTGCTGCAATCTGTAAGCAGGCCAGTGACATCTCACATGAGCAGCCACATAGTTTTATTGCTATTATAATTAGAATTGTCTTGTCAGCATCTCATAGACCTTTTTAATTAAAAATTGCACCATTCTTGTGCAGGTGTTAAGAGGTCTAATGTACTTGCATCATGAGAAGCGCGTTATACACCGAGATCTGAAACCATCAAATATATTAATAAATCATAGAGGTGAAGTAAAAATATCAGACTTTGGTGTTAGTGCCATAATTGATAGTTCTTCTGCACAGCGAGATACATTTACTGGCACAATGAACTACATGGCGGTAAGTGAAAAGTTTTTCGAGATGAGTCTTCCAGTTTGGCATGAAAGGATGCCCCTTTTTTCGGTTTCAATGAACCAAAGTAAATTTCTGTTCTTGACAGCCAGAAAGAATCAGTGGACAGAAGCATGGTTCTATGAGTGATATCTGGAGCTTGGGCCTAGTTATGCTGGAATGTGCCACTGGCAATTTTCCATATCCTCGTCGTGATAGCTATTATGAACTTCTTGAAGCTGTTGTCGAACAACCTCCACCTTTTGCACCATCAGATCAGTTTTCACCGGAATTCTGTTCATTCATTTCTGCATGGTATATTTCCTTCTCCAATAATCCCATTTCTCTAATGAAAATTACTCACTTTGGAAATATTAGCAATATGTTAATTTTAAATTTGAGTACAGTGCTCGTTTGAAAAAAAGAATTCAAGTATAGTTAGGAACACCACCGAGAGGCTGTCCTACTTTCTTTGTGGAGTTGTGATTCCCAAGTCAAGCTTTCTGCTCTTTCTTTGCATTATACATGCAGAGAATATCTGACTTCTTGATTTGTTTTATTTTTGGAAAATCAGTGTCCAAAAAAGACTAACATCTGGTTTATTTATTTTTCTTTGCGGATTTTCAGTATCCAAAAGAATGCTACAGATAGGTTGTCTGCACATGCACTATTAGTAAGCAAAAAAATATGCTCTGCACCACAGCTTCAGTTCTTTTTGAAGCTTCATTTGCAATAGCTTACTGATCTTGAGGCATTTCTCTTATTTGTTGTCTTTGATACCCAGACTCATCCATTCCTGAGCATGTACGATGATGTGGTTACAGATCTAGCCTCCTACTTTATGACTAATGGATCTCCCCTTGCCACCTTTAAGTAATGATGCTGTAACTTATTATTGAAGAGCACATGTTGCTGCAATTCCTTTTACAATTCCAATGACTGACCCATTCAAGGTAAACTTACAGTCTCCTTTTGTTTTTCTAGGCAAATTGGTGAAGAAAGATACAACCATGCGTGATGAGCTGGGAAGGGATGGCTAGTCCTCTTGCAGCAAATCTGTAGAGCATAGTCAAGCGAAACTTTTTTCTCCCCTTTTCTTTTCGAACAAGTGGAATTGATTGCGGTATAAAGTAAGCCGTGCTGATATGTAGTAACGCAAAGCTGGTTACAGGCTAACACACTGATACATAAACATCTTGTGATACATTATACATGTAAAGGCTTGGCTGTGTGCCAGTCTGCCAAGACCGTTTCGCTCCTGGTTATTTGACCCTGTAATATAAGTTATGACTTGGCTTTCTCAATCAGACGAATCATTTGCAATACATACATGTCCCGGGTTTGTTCAGTTGCCTCTTGTGTAGTTTACAGGAAGCAGATGCCATGCCATTGCTGGCCATTGTTCTTCGGTGGCCACTGGTGCTTCTGCGAGTGCCCGTCCATTGCATGATATCTGCACCTCATACGCGATGGTCGTTCGCTGCTGCTTACAGTGTGGTTCACGGAAATTGCTATGAAGAATGCACAAGTCTGATGGGCCATGGACGGGCTCATCGACGACGCGGGCACGCGGCACGCCGATCAGGAACATGAACACATCAAGATTACAGTGTGAGCAGCCGATGCTTCCAATGGCGCCTCATAGCTTTTATGGCCTTGTCGGCACTGGGCACACGCCTTGTCCTAGCCTCTATCTTACCTCCGTTCTTACTTGTTTCCATTTGAAAACCTCATGTTTTGACTTGCAAGCTTGAAGGGACCACAAAAGTTGTCTCAAAGATAAACAAGAAAAAGAAAAACAGTTAACATTAAAAAATGCCAAAACATTCAGTAGATAAGGAATTTGCATGGATGAAATGAAATGATAACATAGTGATTCTCAAAAAAAGAAAATCATAATGGGCCAATTGTTTCACTCCATTGGGCCTCCGTGCCCACCACTTCGTCACTGCCTTTACCATTTCGTCACTGCCTTTACCTTTCGTACTTACCGTGTCATATATATTCCGTGGTAAAAAATTAAAGCATAGCGGCTGGAAATATGCCCAACACCCCGATTGAAGCTCGAGCTCGTCAGCGCATAGCCCAGGCCATGGCGCCCTGGGCACCGGACGCAACTCCACGCGACCTCTCCGCAGTCCTTGCGAGGCCGCTCCCGGAAGCGGCGGCTTTGGCGTTGGCGGCTCTCGCAAATCTCAAAACTGCGAGCCCTCAAGCAGCTCAGATCCAGGCCACCTGATTGGCACAAGGCGCATTCTTGAATCTTGATCGTCTCCGGCGATCTGGTTCAAGAACGATGGTGATCCCCAGCGATGGCCGGCGTTGGGCGGAGGGCCTCGGTTGGTTTGCCCTCACCGTCGCCTCCGCCGTCGCGCTGCGCCGGTCGGCGGCGGCGGGCGGGGCCGGGTGGCCGGCGGCGGCGTTCGTCGCCGCGTCGTACGCGCTCCTCGTCGCGCTCGCCTGGTGCCTCCGCGCGTTCGAGCGCGCGGCCGGCGCCGGCGACGAGGCGGCCAAGGGGAGGACGAAGCTGGCCGTCTGGCTGCTCGCGAGCGCGCTCACCGCCGTCTTCGCCGCGAGGGTCGCGCCGGCGATGCCACGCGCGGCGGCGCTCCTGGTGTGGAGCATGTCGGCCGGCACCGTCGCTGCCGGCTTCCGGCTCTTGTTCTTGGACCGTAACTAGCCATGATCGGAGCTCGTCTCGATATGCATTGGTTTTTCTCTGTATTGCTTTCGCGATTTCTAATTCAAACAGAACTCTTTTTTTAAGGAGAACAAAACTCTTCTTGTTTTTTTCAAGAAGGGAAACAGCCCGATCTCCATTACCATTACGACAACGGAAACAAAGCAGATCGTAACCTGTTTTAGCCTTACAATGGCACATAATACGCATTCGACGTAGAACGTACTAACACACAATGAACCACAAATTCAGCAACCAGTGAGCCAGACTACAGCATTGTCCATTGCTTAAACCTTTTAGACACAGAACTTGAGACGCATGGAACAAACACCTCCTTTTATCCACTACTGGTTTGGTTGATCCTCTGACCACCATCGTAGTAGCTTTTGTCATCCTGCGCACATTTTTATTTTTAGACGTTTTGGATTAGATTACAGGCTTACAGCAGAGCCCCCTCTTGCAGGACCGACCCCCCGGCCAAGACATCGTGTTTAAGTCTGCAATAAAAACACCCCCAAACGCTGGGAACATTTTTTAAATTACTAAAACAGGTTAACCGCCGGTTTTATAAATTACTAAAATTTTTTTATATTTTTTTTGGCTATCCGAGGCCTCTCTTAAGAGAGCCTCCCTCCGGTTACAAAAAGAAATTGCCGTTGAATTTTGGACACGTCTTTGATCATTCGTCTTATTCAAACATTAGTCAGTCAAAGGCATGTCCAAAAATCAACGGCGACTTTTTTTTGTGACTGGACGTAGAAATTTTTTTAAATTGAAACTATCAACAACTTTAAGCGGAAAATAACAATGCCCTAGCAACCCGCCTACTAGTTCCTCAAAACAAAAGGCCACACTTCTTATAGAGAGAAAAATTATCGAGCAATTAAGGTTATGCAAGGTCAACGAAAAATTGTTGATCGCTGTTGAGCTATTTTGGTTCGTAAGTGTATGGTAAAACTAGTCCTTAGATGATCAAGATCATATTTACTTGGTTTCTGACCGGCCAAAACCTAGCTTAAGGTTGGTTTTCATTAATGTGACCCCACTAGGGATATAAATGGCAACATGTGGGGATACATGACCCACTTTGTTCTCTATCTCTCTTCTTTCGCTCCATCCTGCAATAGTGACGTCAATGGCAGATATGTGGGATACATGGGCCTACTTATTCTCCATCTCCCATCTTTCGCTCCCTCCTTAGATAGCAATGTCGTAGTGCACGACTAGGTGATCGTGAATATGCGGAGGTGTGGGTATGTAGTGGTCTGGCGATCGATCAAAGCCTGACCGCTCTCCTCATCGGCTTACGTCGCCTCGTTCACGCCTTGATGGAGTTGGTAACACTAGAGGTCGAGCTGAGCTGAGCGGTGCTAGAGGCTAGGGTCTAAAACGACATGACGATAAATGGTGGCAACAACACTCTAATTAGTCTCTTACATAGGTGGTGGTCGACCGGTGGGTAGGGTAGATAGAGGACAACATGTGACCCAACGATGCCACCAATTTGGTTAGCCACGGACAAATACAGATGTAGTGGCATGGACAGCGATAGAGAACACTCTAGCATGTAAATTGATGGAGTAGAACTCAAGATGGAATGAATGGAGGAAGCAGAGTAGAACAAGGACAAGGATCTCGTTGGTGGTGGCGTCTTTATGGTGGAGCACATAGGCACATCAAAGGCGATGGTGGTCTTCCCTCCAAGGATTGCTTAATTGGTGATGATAGCGTGACCCAACGTAGGAGCTGCACACAAAGGTGTGTCAATTGTGGGTGAGACCCAGGGCAACCATTATGTCTCCAATGTCATTCCTAGATCAAATCACACCTGATAACAATCATATCCGTAGATGTGTGGATTGGCCGAACTACATTACCATCCTATATGCCTCTAGTGCCATTCCTAAATTGCATCATGCCTGATTTTTGATAGATTTAAATCGTTGAGTTGCTAGGAACAAAAGCATTATTAGAGAGCTTATTTTTTTTATTTTATTGTCATACAAACCAGCAAATTTATACCCTGATATTTCAGATTCCATATTCCCATTTCTCCCCCTTTCCTACCAGATGTGTTTCACGGGAAGGAAGAAGCATCAGAAAAGTTGGATCTACCAAAGTTAATTTTTTATTTGGTCAAAATAAGTAGGAAAAATAGAGAAAAAACACCATTTAAACGAGAGAAGTTTCTTCGATGGAAATACATATTCTAAGAAAATACCATTTCAACGAGAGAATTTTTTCCATGAGAACACGTATATTCTTTCCACCTACTTCCACTCCCTTTCATAAGAGACCATCTACTCCCACTCCCTCCTTCCTCTTTCAATTTCTCTCTCTTCACCCCATCACCTTCTTTTCACCTTCGAACACACTTTCCGTCTTTCTTTTTGGTTCATTGACTAACATTGTCATGCCTAACATTCGGCGCACCACAATTTTTTTCGAGGTATTTGGTTAATGTCACAACTTTGCCTGCCACACTTTTCTATCTATTTGTCCCGCACATCATAGATAGACTCAGTTTTTTGACGAACTTTACGCATATAATTTCTCCGTCACAAAAATATGGCTTGTCGCATTTGGCTAACATTAGTTGCGTCACCAACAAAACAGGCCTCCTCTTCTGGCATACAGAGCCAGGCGTGCGAATTGAGTGGCCCGGGGGTAAATTTCCCCTTCCGAAACCCAACCAAAAGCACTTCTGATCTCCAAGTCCGATCCATCACACAGGCGCACAGCCATGGCAAGCACAAACCCCACCGACCACCACCCCGATCCCGCAGCGCCGGCGGCCGACCGCCGCTTCCCGTGGACCCTCCTGGCCGGCTTCCTCTTCCTGGCCGCCAACTTCGCCCTCTGCGTCCGCCGCGCGGAAGGGGACCGCGGCGCGATCGCCTTCGCTGCGTTCTCCTACCTCAACCTCCTGCTCCTATTCTGGAGCATCCGCCGGTTCGAGAAGTCGGCGCCCGGGTCGCCGGCGCGGGACATGGCGAGGCTCGCCGTCTGGCTCCTGGCCACCTCCCTCACCACGGCGTTCACCTGGAAGGTCGCCGCTCTGATGCCTCTGCCCCTAGCGGCGGCGGCTTGGGTCATGGCAGCGGCGACCGTCGCCGGTGGTTTGTACGGCATCCTCGTCCATGACGGGAAGCGATCGCCGCGTGCTTAGACGTGACGGATGCATCCTCCGCTATGTCGAGTGATCAATTCGCTCATGTGAGCACAAATAAAATCTATGCATCAGTATTATGTGCGTTACATCAACCATCATCATATTTGATCTTTCCCTTGCTCATATAATTATCGTTTGATTGTTTTGATTTCACCTGATCTTTCTGCACAGTGTTAGAGATCATAGCAACCAGGTTTTGTCACAAAGATAAGCAATAAAGATAAGTCAAAAAAGATGTAGAGAACAAGAGCTTATGCCTTGGGTGGGGACCTGCTTGGGACTACTGTTTTTGGCAGCAGGCGGTTGATTTTTTTCATAAGCTTTGTCCCGACGAGTAAACGTTCTAAAATATGGGTGTGGGATTTCAAATTTTCAATTACATTTAAGTTGATAATATGCCTCTGAAATTTGATCATCACAGCTCAACAGGTTGTTTGTACTGGTTACTGCAGCCTGCAGGCCACTACAGTTGGCACCTGGCACCCTACAGTCTTATTGTAGGTAAGGCAGTCTTGCTGAACCAAGATCGACTATCCTCTAACTAGATTCAAAAGGAAATGTGCCAAATCTGATCATCTTGTGCGTGGATCGATTGAAAGGAGGTTAGTTTCAACTTTCAACTGAGATCAGCTTGCTTGATTTAATGATTATGGCTCGACAAAGCTTACATATGCAGTATGCATATGTTAATTCTTATATGGATAGAAAAAAACTTACAATATATTTGTTATTATGGTGTCAGGTTTGAATATATTTTTTATAACCCTGTTTGTGTATGTGGTTATTGTACACTAAGTTTCCACAGTATACCAAGTTAATATTTGAAACTATTGTTGTTAATATTTTTCTCGAAAATGGTTATATCTAACTTATATATGAGTACAACCCAGCCAAGTATGAGCAACTCAATACAAATTATTAACACGAGTTGAGCTATACTTAATTTCATTCATTCTCTATTAATAGGTTGATCATCTTTTTAGTGGATTAGAAACTTCAGAAACTGCTACTCGATTGAGGCCTGATTGCCAGTTTAGCAATGGCAGTAAAGGGGAATGGAAAATGGGTGGAACGAAACTTACAAATTTTCTCTCCTTGCCTTATTTCACTTAAACGAAACAAGAAAATTTACTTCTCATCTCATGTCTCTCCAAACAAACAAGGAAATTTACTTCTCATGCCCTAGTTCTATTTCCCACCAACCAACTCTTGAGTTTTTTCCCCTAGCTCTCTCTCTTTAGGTTCCACTATACCGTCATCTTTGACATATGAAAGACATGTGCTTGACAAAACTCTTGACATTTTCTTTAGGAGGAATAGAAAAGGGTAGTAGGTAAATTTGTACAAATTGTTAGTCAGGTCTTTGAAGCAAACTATTATGGCCGTGGCCCACACAGCCATAAACAGTACCGTGGTACTATTCACGTGGTACTGTTCACACGGTACTGTAACGCGTCCTCCTTCTAGTGGTTACGGATTAGGTTAGATCTTCTAGTAGTTGGTGTTAGATAAGATCAGTTTGTTAGGAATGGAATAAGATTAGTTAGAGGGTAGTTTCTTAGGGTCTAAGTCTTTTATCCCTATACAAGGGATGTGTCATTATCTTTCTAGTCATCCAATCAAATGAATCAAAATTGAGAGTAGATCTCATAGGCGGTGGCTCCGATAACAGCCAAGGCGCTAGCTCCGACAACAGCTCGTTTCACCCACGTCAAGGGCCGTATCAATTTGGTATCAGAGCTAAGCGATCCTCTCGCCATGGCTTACAAAGACCAGTGCTCGCAACTGTGCTGCTTACATGGGCGGCTCCATGAAGATCGGCGAGATCTCTCGAGCTTCAACCTTGAGGACAAGGTTGCTTCGAAGGGGGAGTAATGTTATGGCCGTGGCCCACACAGCCATAAACAGTACCGTGGTACTATTCACACAGTACTGTTCACACGGTGCTGTAGCGCGTCCTCCTCCTAGTGGTTAGGGATTAGGTTAGATTTTCTAGTAGTTGGTATTAGATAAGATCTGTTTGTTAGGGATGGGATAAGATTAGTTAGAGGGTAGTTTCTTAGGGTCTAAGTCTTTTATCCCTATAAAAGAGATGTGTCATGTATCTTTCTAGTCATCCAATCAAATGAATCAAAATTGAGAATAGATCTCATAGGTGGTGGCTCCGATAACAACCAAGGCGTTAGCTTCGACAACAACTCGTTTCGCCCACGTCAAGGGCCGTATCACAAACCCGCCTGAGCTTCTGAGAGACAGGGCCGTGCCTGGGGGGGGGGGGGGGGAGGGGGCCCACCCCCCCGGGCCCCCAGGGGCCCCAGCCGGCGGCCACCACCCCCGCGCGACAGTAGCGGCGTAGCGCTCCCGGCTCTCGCTACCTCCATCGATCGGACGATTGGTCGATCAATTCCAGCGAGCAGCGAGCCAAAGCCATGCAACTACGATTGAAAGGCCCAATTGGGGCAATGGGCTAACCGGCCAAGGGCCCATTTGGTCACCGTGGCAGTCCACAACTCCATCTGATGGCCGGCCGATGCCTGATGGCTGTGTGCAGGCGTGTTGATTCCAGAAGAATTCCTATCGATTGATTGATTCCAATTCCAAGTAGCGCCGCCGCCGCCGCACGGTTCGTTTCATGGTTCGTGCTTCGTCCAATCTTGCGGTTCATAAGTTCATTCAATCTCTGTCTTCCGAGTTCCAACGAATCTTACAATTGCTGTAATGCTGTTGCAGATCTACCTCGGGTCTGCTACTCTACGTCTCTATTTTAGATTATTCACCACAGTCCACAATTATTTGAGGTAAAAAATCTTACTTGTACTTTTACTTTTATTTATCGGTATGTCTAGCTATGGAAAATTCCAATTCCAAGTAGCGCCGCCGCCGCCGCACGGTTCGTTTCATGGTTCGTGCTTCGTCCAATCTTGCGGTTCATAAGTTCATTCAATCTCTGTCTTCCGAGTTCCAACGAATCTTACAATTGCTGTAATGCTGTTGCAGATCTACCTCGGGTCTGCTACTCTACGTCTCTATTTTAGATTATTCACCACAGTCCACAATTATTTGAGGTAAAAAATCTTACTTGTACTTTTACTTTTATTTATCGGTATAATTTGTACAGTGCACTGAATGTTGTTTTTTTAATTGATATATGGTATTATAAAAAAAAATTAATACTTATGTTAGGGGCCTCCATCTATGATTTCGCCCCGGGCCCCGGAAAACTCAGGAATGGCCCTGCTGAGAGAGTTTGTCAGGGACTGGACAAACCAGCTGTCTGCTACCTTGGGGACTGGGGCATGGAGTATTGGTATTGGCTACCTAGCTATGGCTTGATCGATCTCTTCTTCTCTTCCTCCTCCTCCTTCCACCTGGACTGATCATTCGAGTGGCGTTTGGCAATGCCCCGATGGTGTCTGCCTGACACGATGGCACACGTACCAGGCTGCCACCGGATGATTGAGATCTGAAAATGGGAGAACTATATGTACAGCGAGAGTAGTGGTGTTGGGGAGTAACTGTTATATTATTTGTATGATATAAAATTATAATTGTATGGAAGTACTCTTAAATACAAATCTACTAGCACTAATTTTGTGTCACAAAAATTATGTGTTAATAGAGTAATTGTTGGTCAAAGTCCCAACAAAATAAAATATGTCTTATATTTTTGTACAAAGGGAGTAATATTTTTGTTCAATGGACCAACCGATTCAATTCAGATTGAAGTTGGTACGAGGTTGTTTTTTTAAAAAATAAAAATGGGATCAGTTTGAATGAATATCATCAATTTTTGGGAAAGGAGGTATCCATCAGATACATTAATATCCAACATTGTTTTTCTTGTTATTGGATCTCGGAATCTCAGAAATCCGTCATTCCGCATAAGATACTTATTCTTTTTCTCATTGTCAGATAATTATCCATTTTACTAGTATCGGTTACGTACTTGGAATCAAAATTACTCAATTTGAAGTAAGATGTAGGAGATAAAATGTTTTGAAGTTTTAAATTTTATAATTATGAAAGAGATATTTTAAGCATTATTAGAGCTTTCTAATTACCGAATCTAATAGGGTTGATGGAGGGGGCAAATAAGGAAGAAAATGCGAATAGCGAAGCACCAAAAAAAACATGGCAGATCGTGGACAAACTAACTTTTGGGGCCAATAACGAACTCTCTCTAGAAATGAGACTGTTTGACAGTTTTTGCTCTCTAGGGTTTTTGAGGAAAAACTATCGGTTTTTAAAACCTTGGTTCGCATCACCCCCTTTGGTTTCTTGGAGAAATTTTCTCCAGGGAACACTTAATTTGCCTTAATCTAGATGACAATTTGTTTGCACTCATTTTGCCTTGTGACACAATGACCATGAATTATTTTATTTCATAACACTTTCACCATTTTTCATCCATTTCCTTTTTCCCCTCCTTTTTCTTATTCCTCCTGATCTAAGATGACCAAAATACCCCTGCACTCAACTAAATCAGAGTTCAAAATTTTGAAATTCATAAATATGAGTTGAAATATCCAGACTCAAATTCAAATATGGGTTATTTAAATCCGAGTTCAAAATACAAAACATGAGTTCTAATTTCCAAAATTAAAGTATGTGTTCAAATTTCAAATCAGAGTTTGATTTATTAAAAATCAAAATATGGGTTCAAATTCCAAAATAAAAAATGTGAGTTTAAATTTCAATGCATTTAGATGAAAATTGGTATTTTGGTCATCTTAGGCTGAAATATAGTATAAAAAAGGAAATGGATGGAAAACAATGGGTGTTGTGAAATGGAACAATTTATGATCAGGATATCACAGCCCAAAAGAAGTGCGAATAGTGTGTCATCTTGAGCAGAATGCGTGTCATATACCAAAATTTTCTCGGGTGAGACTCCTTATCAGTCGATTGAAAATTTAAAAAATTATTGTTGGCATCTTTTAATAATCAATAACTAAATTTACATATAGTTTGATGTTATATAAAAATTGTAACAATCAACTAGATATTTTTTAGTTTTTATAAGATCATTCAAAAGAAAGATAAAGATACACAAAAGGCTACCTATAGAAATAAAAATATGCGCAAAAATAGTATTTTTTTAAAAAGTATACTTATAGCTTTTTATAACATAAAAAGAATTAGTTATTTACTCGTATAAATACGCACCGATTGAGATTTCATCTATTTTCTGATTGATAGGGAGTAATTTCGAAATTTCCCGTGGCGGAGTACAGTTTTCAATTTCACATGTTCTCCCCTAGACCCGAATGCAGCTAGCTAGCAGCGTACGTTCCCCGGCCATTGCCATCTCCACTGCAATCGCTGTCGCAACTTGCAATACCTTGATATGCATGAGTTCGTCTGCAGTGGCATGCAAGTACGTAGTATAGAATTCGTTCTACAGAGGTGCATTATTGTTTATTCCTTTTCCGCGACTGGGAGCTGACCCAGGGTCAATGGTAGTCAACTTGCCGTTAATTAAACATGATCCAGACGTAGGGGCAAGGCCATAGTCTTTGACCCACGCACGTCATGATCCAGACGTAGGGGCAAGGCCATAGTACAGTCCATGTAAATTTCCCGAGTAATCGAGGTCCAGCGATGATACTTTGTTCCTTCACTCTATTTTACGGTTAGCTACTCCACCTATCCCATCTTTTAAATTTCGTTCACAATTTACACTACACTCACTCCATTAGCTACTCTATTCAGAATTACAATATTTTAAAGTAATGGCTATGTATGCTCTTAGCAAGCGGTATATATAGCTAGACAACAAAATCCCCCTTTGAGTGCCAGTGCATGTCTCTACTCTGCCCAAAGACACAAAGCCATGAGCCCACGACCCATGCATGTCCTGATGTCCGTGTCTATCACTTTTCAGAAACCATTCACCATAACCCCAGTTGAAGGATCTCAACGGTAAAGGGTTTCAGATACCTACTCTCCCGCTTCAGAGTGTACGTGCGCTGCACAATGGGATGGAACAAGTTATATGTGACAGCGTAATGGATGGTTAGGAGGAAAGAGAGAAAAGGCTTAAATCTCTAAATGACATTCAACAGCGTTCAACGTGAAAATCATATGTACCTGGAAAGATTTGCCTTTAGACGACGGCCACGGGTTGTGACTGACCATTCCTGGATGCTAATCCTACACATACAATCTCCAGAGATCGAGATTCGAGAACCATAGTGCGAAAAGAAACTTTGCGGAAATGTCATGATCATGCATGAGTTCCATCGCGTTTTTTCAATGTGTTTATCTCTGCATTTAACCAATTTTTACCTGCTTTTCCTCTGTTCGGATAGCTGCCAGGAACGAGGTCAGCGTGCTTTGTCCAAACAATGGATTTGAGAACCAAAACCAACGAAAAGCTGTTTGAAACCCATGTTCGGTGAATCGAAGGTTAAAATCAATTGAAATAAAAAATGTTTGGATCCAACATAAATTCATTGGCTTTCAATGTGAACCGGTATCGGTTTCGTAACCACTGGTTTCAGTAGAAGAAATCGAGCAGTTTTTTTTTTTAAAAACTGATCAAATTAAGCTAAAAGAGAAAATTAACACTATCAGAATCTATATTAAAAAATACTTCCTCCATTTTTTTATTTGACGCCTTTGATTTTTAAACACGTCTTTAACCATTCGTCTTATTCAAAAATTTAGTACAAAAGTATAAAAATATATGTCATGCTTAAAATACCTCTAATAACAAAACAAATCGCAACAAAATAAATGATATTTATATTTGTTAAATAAGACAAATGATCAAATGCGTGTCTAAGAATCAAAATCGTCGAATAAAAAAGACGAAGGGAGTATCAAATTTTGGGTTGCTTTTAGCGCCATTGGATCGCTATAAACGATTGGACGGAGTTCCGGTTTGGCCCTTCACTCGATCAGTGCTTCACTACTGTCGTTTTCTGGTATATTTCGTTTATTTAGTCCACGTCTTCCTACAGTGGCATCGATCCACTCAACGTATAGAGTGCATGCATGCCATGTATGCAGTGCATGCTGATCTGTTTTTCTTCTTGAGTTGACTAGGGTCAACGTCAAGGCCAGTCATGCACGCTAACCGGTAATTAAATGGAGAATATATCCCCTTTAATTACCCAAGTCATGGCGTAGAGCGCAATCTCGTAATCACATCATCCCAAGCCGTAGTCCACACGAGACAGTTGTTTAATTCTAATTAATAACGTGTTTCTTTACCTCTATCAACTTAGTAACTTCTATCGAAATATCCTACCTAGTTCCCATTTATATAAACCCCTACTCCCATGATAGGACGTCTTTTCTTGAACTAGTACGACATGTCATCCAGCCATATGTTTAAGGAGAGGTATTTTAAACAATATTCTCTTTCTTTCCCCTCTCTCTATATGAATGAGCCATGAACGTTCAAGAGTTGCTCGTAAGCTTTATCGAGTCCTAGCCGAGCATACTTGCCATTGCCAGCTCGACCATCCAAGTGAACCCAACAGAACTAGCCAGTAGCCACTCGCAAAACGATCCTGAGTTCAAACAAGCTAGCTTGGTTAGACTTCGCTTGTTTCCACCGCTAGCATTCGATACATGAAAAGTCAGCATCCGGCCTGCCTTTTTCTAAAGGAAAAAGTCCACTTTTCCCCCTGAACTATTGGCGCTGTTTGATTTTCCCCCATGAACTTTAAAACCGGGCAAACAACCCCCCTGTAGTATCCAAACCGGACAAATTACCCCCCTCACCCAAAACCACGGTGGTTTTGGATGACATGGCATCTAGTCATCATTTTTTTTCAGGAAATAAATTCAAAAAAATCTAGAAAATTATAGGAAGCTCAAAAAATATAATAAAAATATGCACAACAATAGAAAAAATACATAGAATCCAAATATGCAATAAAACTGTAAAGTTTATGTGCATACTTATTTGCAAAAAATATTATTTTTATATAAGGTGTTTTATTTATTAAAAAAAGTATTCAAGAAAATTTTGTTTGTTCTCTATAAAAATGGTGAAAAATATTTTAGTTTTGAGAATGGTGAAAAATATTTGGATTCTACCTATTTTGTATTTTTGGTATTTTTATTTTATTTTTTTGAGCTTCCTATGATTTTCTAGAAATTTTTTGAATTTATTTTCTAGAAAAAAATGTTGATTAGGATGCCATGTCATCCAAAACCACCATGGTTTTGGGTGAGGGGGGTATTTTGTCCCGGTTTTGATAGTTGAGGGGGGTGTTTTGTCCGGTTTTGAAGTTGAGGGGGAAAAATCGAACCGCGCGAATAATTCAGGGGGAAAAGTGGACTTTTTCCTTTTCTTCTAAAAAAAAAGGAGGGAGGAGGGGGCAGCATATTTAAGGTAGTTAACTCCTTTTCTCGACGGTGGATATATACACAGTACCTTATGGATTAGATGATAGGGGAAAAAATAGAAACTCAGGGATATTGAAGAGTAAAGAAAGAGGGATGGAATGAAAGAGTTGTTGGTTGGAAAGAAAAAAGAAATAGAATAATGAGAGTCATGGATTTACATAAAACCTCTAATTAATGATTAGAAATTAAAAATGAGATCTCGAAGTAGTTCGAACAATTCAGATTATCATTTCAATTTGTACTTTTTAGTTACTTCTTCCTAATAAAGCTTAGAAGTAAGAATTTGTTGGTTAATTGTATCCTTAACCATTTTCTTTTTTTTGACACGATGAACTCACCATGAATCCACTAATTGTTGCTGCTTTTGTTATTGCTGCTGGTACCTGAAGTATCTTTCCTGAAGAGAATAATATCTTAATTAGTGCGTATATCCTATTTCATTGATTGGACCTCCAAGTCTACGGGGAGATGAACATTATGATTTATGAAATATAAATAATGTTTTACAGAGTGGGATAGATGTCCTGTTGAGGATGCTCTCAGATGCATGTTGATCTTGTTATCATATAGGAGTACCTCTGAGGGGCATGTCGATGATGGCCAGCGTGAAGAAAGAACAATTCGAGCAGAATTATAGCTATGCATTTCCGCTAGCTATAGGTAATTAAGCTTGCACCGAGTCTGTGAGGCTAGAGCTGGAAATTGGGCTAGGATGGGCCAGCCCCCATATATCGTGTCTCAGATGCAAAGCGGGTTGGCCAAGCTGGTCTAGACATAAAAAGCAAGGCACGGCCTGGCCGAAAGGCACGTTCGATCACCGTTGGGCTGGGCTGGCCAAAGCCCACTAGAAGAGAAGGAAGCATACTATTTTTTTAATAAATTTATTTAAGATGTTTAAATGAAAACATTGTCTACGCTAAAAAGTTGTTTAACGGAATTCTCTACGACTTTTATGTAAAACATAAAACAATACGCGTATAGGATGACCTCGAGAAATGCAAATTACTGAGAGAGTTGATGTCCCAAAATATGTAGCATACTAAATAATGTTTATTCATATGTTACTCAAATGAAAAGATTGTTTATATGAAAATGATGTTAATAAAAATTCACCACAATTTTCATATTGAACACAAGTTTATACGAGTATCAGAAGGCCTAAAAGCTTAACTACTTAACTCAGGTTTTGATTCGTGTTTAATTATTGTTTCGTGAGTCGTACGTGACCGATCGACTTGACAGGGTCAAGGGTCAAGGGCTAACCGATAAACTTCTCTAGACGTCGTGATCCAGACGTAGGGGCTGGGGCACACAAAACTGCAGAGCTTCAGCAGATTGGAGCTTTGTGCGATTGGTCTTCGGAGGGGTACGAGTACGACGCAACATGAAGCTACGACGCAATAGCTAGATGGGGGAGGACATGTTTACTCTCCGGAAGTTAAGGATGGAGAGCCGGAAAAATCTAGCACTGTGGTCTTAGAACATCTCCAATGGTGTCATGTTAACTAGTTATAAGAATGTGCTAGCTACTAACTTACAGCGGATGAGCTAGCTACTAACTTACATCTAGTTTATAACTGATTTCAATGCACTTACTATGTATTTCATGTGAACTCATATTCAATCTTATAAACAATGTTATAGATAGTCCATTGGAGAGACTGACTATATGCTATCTATTTATGACATGTCACTTGTTTATAACTAGCAACTATCTACGTCATTGAACATGCTATATGCTATCATTCACATGTTTAAGATTTCCAACGCACTATTCGTCCAATCTTCCATAGGGATCAATTTACAAGGAAAAAGGCGTAGAATCCATCGAGCACCGTGGAAGCCACCAGGAGCCGGACGAGGGCGTCCACCGGCCATGACGTGATCGCCGACACCCTCCACGAGAACATCGCTGTGAGCAGCGTCGCGAGGACCCACACGCCGTCCTTCGCTCGGCGCTCCATCGCTGGGGAGCTCGCTGACGACGACTTGAGCCGGCGCAGGCACAGGGAGAGCAGCACAAGGGCGAGGTAGGAGGCGGAGACGAAAGACGCCGCCGCGGCGTCCCCTGGCGATTAGTGGATCTCCAAGATTGAGTTCGCTGTCAGGAAGACGAGCCCCGCGCAGGTAGCCCACGAATGAGATGCATCTCGCCTTTGCACGTCTTAACTGGAGAGAAGGCTTGCCATGTACGTTCATTCATTGTGTTAGGTTTTGTGTCGAATATTTGTACAAGTAGGTTACATGGACTCTATGTTGTAATAGTCAAGGTTAGTTTATACTTAGAGTCGGACTCTAACTAGGCCTCCACTATATAAAGGAAGACAACAACTTCATAATAGTAGCATAGGGCAAGAGGAGGTTAGCAACCGGCATGTGGTCGTGACCATGTCAGCTGGTGTGCTGCAGTATTATGGTTTGGGGAGGAGCGCCCATAATCAGAGCTCCGCAGATGTAGGCGAAAGCTAAACTGCGTTAACAAATATCGTGTTTTCTGTTGCCATTCGTGATCTTCAATTGGCGCAAATCCTAACAACTGGTATCAGAGTTTGATTGACGAGGTTGAAAATGTGGAAGATTTAGGGAGAGACACGAGGTTCATGCATACACAGACGCCGCAGAAAATGCCCTATTGGCGTAAGGTGGAGCATGGCGGAGATCGGTGATTCGATCGGTGGTGTCAGATACTTCGGGCAGTAGGTTAGAACCGTTTGATGGGCTACCGTTGGCAGGGATTGATCAGACATGGTGATCGGGCTGACAAAGTAGCCGGTGAGCTCGTTGTGGCCTGGTTAGAGTTCGACTCTAACTCTAAACCAACTCTGCCTATTACAACACAGAGTCCATATAACCTACTTGTACACATATTCGACACAAAACCTACTTGTACGTTCATTCGTTGGCGTGCATTTTATTTATAGTGCATATAAATGGGGTTGTTCTTTTGTATTGAACTACTGGATGTTTTCATTCGAAACTCTAAATGCCTACTGTATAACATTATTCTTACACATTATATCCATATCTTTAAAATTTGCTTCACATTTTGCATTGCACTACACTCTAAAAGATTTCTTCCCTCCAGCAGACCCTCTATCGCGGTCGCGGCACACTTTATATTATAGATTCCCCTGCGGATGCTCTTAGTTACATGTAGTATATTGTAGGATCGTAGGCGCTAAATACCCCTAATTAGTGGAAGCAAATGATGAAAGTAGATATTCATGCAAGATTAGAAAAACATTACCAGAGACGCACATGTTTGATAACGTAGTTCGGCACCTGCCTACATCTGGGGGGCAATGATTCCGGGCGCTCCTCCCCAATCAAATCCTTTTACAAAGAAATACAGATCTGCTCTGGTCTGTGTTACCCTTCTCTGCAACAGCTCCTGGCTACGCCTCACCCGACGTCTACTGCCCTGCTACAGCTTCTGCAAGCCTAACACAACCCCTCGCTCATCTGCCTCACTTCCCTGAAAAAATCCCTTCTAATTTTCCTCTCATCTCTCTCTAATCTTCTCTAATCACCTCTAGAATTTCCCTAATTTTTGTAGCCGTCATTAACATGTGGAAACCCTAAAACTCATCTTAATCACGACCCTCTCGGGTCCCTTAAATAGTGAAAATAACTGGAATCCGTCTCGGGCTCAAATTCCTACTCAAAACCGAATTGGTCTGCTACAGGCCGTGGGCGGCAGCCCCACCTGGGCCTCGCGCGCCGCCTAGGCATGCTGCGCCCAGCTTGGGCCGCCTGCCCTGCGTGCGTTGCCTCCAGCCCACGCCTCCTGCCGCAACGGGCCGCACCTGCTGCGCCTCCCAGCCGCGCGCTGCTGCACTGCATGGAATTTTTTTATGTATTTTTTTATTCTTTTATGCAAAATTGTATCCCGAATTCGATTTTAGACAAAAATAGCTAGGCTTCGGTCGTTTGTTCAAATCGTGACTGGTAGCTATCGGAATTTGAAGAATCGATCGATATTTAGAGACCGGGCACGGTGGAGAAAGTTGTCGCCGCCCCCTATCATGCTTTGGAAGCACGACAGGCGCCTATCGCGCCTTCAACGCACGACAGCGAGCAATCGCGCGTCCAAAGCACGACCGAGTGCAGTTTTGCATATTTGTGTATATGGGGTGCTTTTACCCCTGATTTGCACTTACAGAAAGTGTTAAGAGTCTCTTCTATAAAAGAAAGTTAAATAGGGTGTCATCTAGAACTAGTTATTCTTGGAGCTCCCACATCTTTTAAAAAGTAATTTCGCTTAGAACCTCCTACAATTCTTAAAAAGATTATACTGATGATGATACTTTATTTTCTAACCTCGCTTTTACCACCCTAAGAAACCTCTCACAAAACGACCGTTTTTACTTAGCCGTTGCAGCAAAAAAATAGCCGTTTTATGGAAAAAAAAACTAGCCGTTGCAGAGCCGCTCGGACTAGGGCTATAAAGTGCACCCAAGCCGCCCGCGGCTCGCCACTTCCTTTCTTGCGCGCCTTTCCTTCCCAAGCCCTATTCCAACAGCGCTAGCATCAATCAGCCACAACTCATTATTATAATTTATTTATAAAGCACACTAAAATTATAATATTATGAAAATTCGAATCGACGAACCGCGGCGGCAACCGTACCTGAATGTGGGCCCTGTCGTGCTTTCAGATGACGAGAGGCCACGATCGCGCGTCTAGGGAACGACAGGCGCCCATTTCGGTCTATTCTTCAACCCGAGATATAATTTTGCATAAAAGAATAAAAAAATACAAAAAAATCCACTGCATGCATCCCGCCCGGCACAGTGCACATGCATGCATACACTGCACACACGCACAGCACCATGCATGCACTGCCTGCATGCATAGCGTAGCAATTCTTTTTTTCTTTTTCTTTTTCTTTTTGTTTTTTCTTCTTCTTTTCTTTTCCTTTTCTTCTTTCTGCAAAATCAAAACACATATATGTCCAACACTCTCTAAAAATATTAGTTTCATATTAGTCCAATAAATCATCAATCATGCTCAAATATTCATCCAAAATTATTATTTTCCTTTCAACAATATTCCAATAATTCTAAATATCCTCACCAAAATATGTAACTAAATTGGAAAATCATCTCATCATACAATATTAAAATATTAACTCAACATATATATCTATCGTCATGATGTCAGTTGGTGTGCTTAGTTTATGCTCCACACCTTGACCCAATTCAGGCATTGTGTGCAGTAGGGATGGCAATCGGACGGGTATCTCTGGGTATACCTTTGACATACCCGAACCTGAAACCCGAAAATACAACCCATACCCGAACCCGAAAGCACTCACGGGTATAAACCCGCACCCATACAGGAACCCGATGGGTACCCATACCCGAGGGAACAGAGAGGAGGCGAGAGGGAGGAGAGAGAGAGTGCGAAAGGGGGGCGCGGACCAATGGCCGGCGGACGGCTGGACGGAGACGCCGAGGAGGGACGACGCCGGGGCGTCACCACGCGGATCGCCTAATTTGACCTGTAAATTGGCAAGGAATAAATTGTCAGCGACATGGCCCTAATCGGCTTTAAGAAACAGCCATATCAGGTTTTGCGAATCGGCTTTAAAGAATCCGATTGTAATTCTATCGGCTTAATGCCTGATAGAGCGATAAATGGGCATCTAAACATATATCTTTTCATCTCTTTTTTATTTTTTTATATATATAGAATTAGCTATAAATCTTCATATCAATTTACTAGATTAAACCGAGGAGTAGATTGAATAGATTGGTCAAGCCAAGACAGTATTCGAATCTAAATCTAGATATAAACTTAGAAACCGATTTAAAGATTTAGAACCAATATAGATAAATACAATGCTAATCGGCAAATAGCTAAACATGCAAAATCCTAAAACAAGTATACGCAGGATCGATTGAACGAGACAGTTGCATACATCGGATTCAGGAAAAACACATCAGATAATTTACAATCAACATTGCAAGATAAATACATATTACAGATCGATTGAACGAGGCAGTGTAATATGCGAGAACATGTTAAAGATCGAAAAAACCCGAGACAGTCTAACATGCTTTGTGTACATGAGATCAAGACGATACAGCCATGCATACGGGTTACAAGAAGAGAATCGATTATTCCATCGAGATAGCTCTACTTGCGAGTTGAAGCCTTTCGACGATGTTGATCGGATTCGAAAAGAGTGGTTGTGTTTTGTGTTTGTAGTATATCGTTTTCACGAGACTTGGGACCCTATTTATACTATTACAAAACCGAAACCGACACAACCTAATTTACCGCGTCGTGGAGGATATCTTCTGGTCAGAGCTTCTTAATTATTCCGGAGTCTTGTAACTATCGGAATTTTCCTATATGCCTTTTCCTTTTGTCAACGAAGCCTGTCGACGGTTGGGATATCGGTCCCAAGTCAACTAAGGTTCTTGAGAAGGGGAGATAGAAGACATTGCCGACCAAGGCAAACATCAATCAACGAGCAGCGAACAGACACAGGGTTTTTATACTGGTTCAGGCCTCTCCGGGGGAGATAATAACCCTACGTCCAGTGCTTCTTTATATGAGAAAGGATTACAAAAGAGAACTCGGCGAGACGAACAGGTCTCGACGAGATTCTGGGTGTACAAGAAGTAGTATGCAATCATGGATGGCCCCTCTACACGCCGTAGGGGCTCGGTTTATATAGTGTTGAACAACCGACCTACCGGGGGATAATCGGGCCGGGCTGGCCACGAGGTCGTAACGGACTCGTATACATGCCAAATATATCCCGAGGTAGATAAGGTATACTCCAATTCTTGGGGATAACGACGTCTACTCCAATCCGGGAAACCTGCGTCCGGGTCTTCGCGTAGCCGTGCAGAACCCTGTTCGAGTAAGACTCAAACAGGAATCCTAGGCCGTCACGCACCGTGCCAACCAGGAGGCTGTTCGGCAGGATGCACATGGGCCTGATAGATCCCTCTAGGGAGTCAAGCCCTAGGAGGCTGTTCGATTAGGCCTTCAGGTAGTGGGCTATGGCAATGGACCGCAATTTTATCCCCAACAAAGCCCATTTTCTGATTCAGCCCAATAATTCCGATGACATTAGCTGCTGTCTAATATCTGATTTACCTGCCAAATTTGGGTGTCAACATATGCCCCTAAGTTGGGCAATGGGATTTTCTCATTAGCCGAACTTTCACAAAAAAATCGGATTTTCTATCCAATGATCGTCGAACATTTCACAGTTTTACCCCTGCGCTTCTCACTTCTGGCCCATTATGAACACACGTGGCAGCCCGCTACTCAATATGGGCCGCAACAGTAACGCCGAAGACCTCGGTAAAAAACCCTAGTTTTATTGCGGCTATAAATAGACGGCCATTCGCTTTCACTTTCACACATTCCACTGCGCATGAGCCTCCTGCATCGGATTTCCAGAGCCTCAAGGATCTCCCAACGCACAGCTCTTTCTCCACAACTCTCAATCGGCAAACATGTCTCAGGTATTAATCCGTTGCACTGATCATGAGGCTTTATATTGTTTGGGTCCAGTAGGAGAAAACGATTCATCGACTTTCATAGATCATTCAGTAGCGAGGCTCCCCTTGTTTGCCGATGAACTTAATATGAATAGCTAGAAATCGGCTTTTAGATCTTGGCCTAACCCGATCAAGGGATATAAAGACTGGCTTTCTCGGGTCCTAGGACAGAAAAAGAATCAATGGGACGAATTAGGAATTACCGATGCTATTCTCCTTTCGTTGAATCCTCCTCTAGCGGATGAACCTTTCATGGCAGCGTCGGCATGTTTCTGGTGCGACACAGCCAATGCTTTCCTCTTCCCAACAGGATCCATTAGCCCCACACTTCTGGATGTGGCCATGTTGACTGGTCTTAGCCTCGACGGAGAAATGCTATCGGCTTTTGACCTGCCTGCTACCCTTAAACTAGTTCCCGAAAAGAACTTCGGATGGCAGCGCTATATCAGCACCCATCAGAAAACGGGTGAAGTTGAGGACGAAGAGCATATCGCCTTTCTGAACATGTGGCTAGACAGATTCTTCTTCTGTGGTCAATCTCTCAGCCCCAACAAAGTTTATCAAGGAGTTGCCGAGCATTAGCAACAGGACGGAAGTTATCAATCGGAAAACATTTGCTGGGAGCCACATATCGGATGATGCACGAGATCAGGGAAGGTCTCTGTTCCAGAAAATCCGATTATTCAGTTGGAAATCTAGGTGGTCCATTTTGGTTTGTTTGTCTGTTCCTGAAACTCCACATATACAATTCTATAGGGGAACTTGACTTTGGTCTAGAATTTCCGAATGAAGAAGAATCCGATAGCAACGAACGCCCCTGCAGATCTTATGGAGAAATGACCTCTGTCAACTGCAATAAGAGGCGCCTGAACCAAGAAGATGTCTCCCATTCTCTGGCTGCGTTTTTTACCATGTCTGAATCGGAATATGGCCCAGAACATTTCAATCCTTATACCGATTTGGATAGATACGTAGTTCCATCCTTTTTTCGATTCTCTGGAGTCATAAATGGCGAAGTATTATCGGTATTCAAAGAGTTCATTTCTCCGGGTATCTTCTTTGCCATTCTCAGTACGAGAACTCATATCAGAAAACCCTCGTATGAGTTTTATCACCCTGCAGTATTTGCTCGGCAGTTTAACTTAGGGCAAGATCTTCCTGATTTGTTTATATACCGCCACCTGAATGCCAGAGAAGATCTAAGCTCCCAATCGGCATATGGAATCTTAACCGCTGCACACATTGAGTTTGAGATACCGAGGGAACTTGAAATGTGGGCCGCAACTTCTCCAAATTTCATAACTTGGTGGAATTCCATTGCCAAGAACATCTATGCCACTAAAGGTGGAGCTACAGCCTTAATCGAAAAATTCACCGGCAAGAAAGAAACATGCAAGCCCAACTGGCCAAAGATTGCCGGCATAGAAGAATCTTCATCAGAATCGGAGGACAGCAGCAAAGAAAATACCGATTCCGATAATTCCGATGATGAAGATAACTCTAGCATCGATGAAGAGGAAAATCTCTCTGAGTCAGGTCCCTCTTCATCGGATTTAGATGACAAAAGAATAGAAACTCAATATCATGCGTCGTCTTCTGAGAACGAGGTCACTAACTTGCGTGCGTTTACTAACTCATACCATCTATTTTCCAATAACTAACCTTGCATATTTCTCTTGCAGAGCGGTGACAAGCGCCCCAGGTAGAAACTTGTTGGTGAGGAAGCCGGACGCCTCCCGCCAAGTCTGCTTCAGCATTTACTCAAGGATCCTCCCAGCATCAACCAAAGAAGAGGGGTACAATCGGCTTATGACAAACAACCCCCTAAAATCCGATTTCTTACTCATTCTTGATCAACAAGGAGATCCGACGGTGACGCCGGCCAAAAGAAGAAATTGGCAAGCAAAAAACCAAGACCGCAAAAGGTGCGTACACCCGATAGCACGGAGTCTGTATGTGACACAGTAAGCACTTGATTTTTTCCCAAATTTTCACAAGTTTCTCTCAGTTTTCTTCTTATCAGAATTCCAATTTTAGGACACCCTCCTGTCCAGAAAAAGAGGGATAGTACACCTGCTCCGCCGCCGGCATCGCAAACGCCTCCATCCTTCAATCCCAAAGATGTAATCGGAAATTCCTTGACTCTATTTGCGAAATTCTAATATTTCGATCCGTTGTAACCTTAAAATTTCCTTTTTCCTGTATATGTTTCAAACTTGCGGCCCAGTCAGGGTAACAATAGAATCCACACAGGTGATCACATATGATGGAGCAAAAACCGATGAGCTTAACTTCGACCCTTCGAGCATGGATTGGCTTGATGATGACGACCTGGACATTCTTTCCTCTCCAATCAAGACTCCATCCCCTCCAGTCGCCGTTGCCGAGCCACCTACCGCAGAGCCAGCCAGAGCCAATCGACTTCTCCCAGACACCCTCACCAACCTGAAGCAAATGTGGGAGCTAGTCGGCAACGAATTGACATTCCTAGCCAATCCCTCTGCTGTACGGGACGTTGCGGATTCAATCCAAGAGATCCTCCCGGCACAAATAGTATCGGCTATCCAGAAGTTGCTGCCTCTTGGCGAAAAGAAATCATAATTCGACGCAGCCCTGGATCGGCTTCATCAAAGGGAGGCGCTCAAGGATGCCGAAGCGGAGTTGAAGGCCCTTATCCAAGACGCCAACGCTCAGAACGACAAACTCCTCGAGCTAAAGCAGAAGGTGGAATCGGCAAAAACTGCTGCCTCCAAAGCAGTTTCAAGGGTAAAATCCTTGGAACAAGAATTGGAGAAAGCCAGGAAAGCCGAGGCGTCCGCCCGCTCAAGTTTCGAAGAGTCTAAATCGGCTTGCAAAGGGCAATATGCCATAGTGAAGGCTTGCGGACTGGCAGTGCTAGAAACCAAGAAGAAGATTCCGATTGTGCCTGGATCGACCGAAGAAGATACCGCTACCGTCAATCAGATCCGTGGCACAATCGCTGATGCCGCCGCATTTTTGAATTTTGTGAATGAATGGCCTGCGAGCCAATTCTCAAAACAATGTTCTATGGATGGATCGGCAAATTAGCCGCTAAACACTTTTGAACATTCAAGACCTTCGTGCCTCTTGTAATAATTTTATTTCCTTTATGCAAATCTTTTTGCTTTTATCAATGTTTTTATCTTTAGACGATTCGTCTGAATCGGCTTTTGCTCAACAGCAACGCATTGAGTGAAATACCATCGATTCAATCCAAGTGTTTGTCAATTTTTTAAAAAACTATAGGCGATCCATTTATAATCGGCTTTTATAAACACCTTTCTTTAAGTCCCAATCCAAACACTTGGATAAGCCTTCTTCAAATATTTAGTATTAATCGCTTTCCCGAAAACTTGTCCCTCAAGCGTCTCCAAAATATACACATTCCTAGAAATAATCCGATTGATTTTGAACGGTCCTTCCCAATTTGATGACCACTTTCCATACTTAGGATCTCTTGAACCAATCGATAAAAATGTTTTCCAAACAAGATCTCCCACTTCAAAAGTTTTCGGCACAACCTTCTTATTGTAGTGTCTGGCAACTCTCTGCTTATCACGCTCAATATGCTCCAAAGCCTTTAACCAAATTGCCACCATATCATCAAGCTTATCCACCATCAGATTTTTGTAATCGTCGGCTTTTACATTATCTTGTTCTTCATCCTTGTAGATCCGACGATAGCCTTCACTGGTAAAACAGCCTCTTAACCATATACTAACTCAAAAGGTGACACTTTGGTAGCTCCATGTTTAGCAATCCGATATGCCCATTGTGCATCCGCCAAAGTATTATGCCAACCCTGCGGCCTTTCATCGATTTTTCTCTTAATCAGTTTTATAACACTTTTATTAGAAGATTCCGCTTGGCTGTTGGCCTGAGCATAATACGGCGAAGAATCGATCGTCCTGATTCCTAAACTTCGAGCATAATATTGAAACGCTTCTGACATAAATACCGATCCTTGATCTGTAGTAATCGTTTGAGGAATACCAAATCGGTAAATTATGTGCTCCTTAACGAAATCGATTGCTTCAGTGGCCGTCACTTTCTTCAATGGTGCCGCTTCAACCCATTTAGTGAAATAATCTATGGCCACTAATATATACCGATGCCCCTTAGAAGAGGAAGGAAATATTTCTCCGGTCATATCAATTCCCCATCCTCGAAATGGCCACGGCTTCACAATCAGATGCAAAACAGATGCAGACGCATGCTGGACGTTCCAAAATTTCTGACAATCTTTACAGCCTTTGTAATATTTGAAACAATCTTCCACCATTGTTGGCCAGAAAAATCCCACATGCTTCAACATCCATATCATTTTATATGCTGACTGATGTGTCCCACAAAGTCCTTCATGAACTTCTCCAATGGCAACTTTAACATCTTCTTCACTCAGGCACTTAAGTAATAACCCATCAAAACTCCGATAATATAGCTTGTCATTGATCAACACATACCTTTAAGCTTTTCTCTTAAGCTTTCTATCGGTTTTTCCTTGAGGATCTTTAAGATAACCGATAATCTCTGCCTGCCATCCCAGCGGTATCGAACTTTCACTTGGAACAACCTCCAACTCCATGATCGGCAATTTATATCCTGATGCTTCTTGGGCTAACTCATTGGCCTCACAATTTTGATCTCTGGGAACATGCTGAATAGTGAATATACTGAAATGTTTAGCCAAATCTGAAGCCCTTTCCAAATACTCCCGAAGCAGTTCACTATGGCATTCATATTTACCGATCATCTGGAAAACCACCAGCTGTGAATCTCCATAAACTTCTACTGCAATAGCTCTAGCTTGGATTAACCACTCCAATCCTTGAATCAAAGCTTCGTATTCCACTTGATTATTGGTCAACCCAAAATCCACGGTAACACTGAATCGGTAAGAAACACCACCAGGAGATACTATAAATATACCGATTAAAGAATCGAGAGATTAATGTCTTGATGGTGTGTAATGTGAAATCGGCTAATACCTGCCCCTTGACAGCTTTTGGCGACTCATACTTTAAATCAAACTCGATGAGAGTATATGCCCATTTTTCGAGACGTCCTTTGATAATTGGAGCATTAAGTATGTACTTGACCACATCAGTTTGGCAAACTACTTTGCACTCAGCACCCAACAAATAATGCCTCAATTTAGTGCAAGCAAAGTATAGACAAAGGCAATACCTTTCCACTACCGTGTATCGGGTTTCTGGATCCAACAATTTCCTGCTTAAATAAAAAACTACATGTTCCTTTCCGTCTATCTCCTAGACCAAAACTGTCCCAATTGTTTTTTCCGATACCGATAGATACAACTTAAACGGCAAATTTTCTTTTGGAGCTACTAGAACAGGTGGATTGATCAAGTATTCCTTGATATTATCAAATGCTTTCTGTTGCTCTGCCCCCAAACAAACTTATCGGAATTTTTTAACTTAAGCAACGGAGAAAATGAAATAATCCTTTCCGATAAATTTGAAATAAATCTTCTCAAGTAGTTAATCTTACCAATCAGCTCTTGCAGGCGAACTTTTGAATCTAGAGGTTTAGTGTTCAGAATCGCCTTAACTCTATCGGGATGCACTTCAAATCCTCTCTGATGTACCATGAACCCCAAGAATTTGCCGGCCGATACTCCAAAAGCGCACTTCTTTGGATTCATCCTCATGCCATATTTTCGAAACCGATCCAACACGGTCATAATATCAGCCAAGTGTTGTTCTTCTTCTTGAGATTTGATCACCATGTCATCAATGTAAATTTCAATTAATTTACCGAGTAAGTCATGACAAATTAAGTTCAACCCTCTCTGATAAGTGGCCCCAGCACTAATCACCCCAAAAGTCATAACAACCCATTCAAATAAACCGATAGATCCAGGACACTTAAACGTAGTCTTGTTCACATCTTCCTCGGCCATAAAAATCTGATTGTAACCAGCATTGCCATCTAAGAAACTGATAATCCGATTGCCAGAAGCAGCATCAATTAATCGGTCGGCAATCGGCATCGGATATTCATCTTTGTACGTCGCCTTGTTCAAGTCCCGAAAATCGATGCACAACCGAATCTTATCAGAATCTTTCTTCCCAACTGGTACAATATTAGAAATCCAATCGGCATATTTGCACGGCCGAATAAACTTTGCATCTAGCAACCATTGAATTTCAGCCTTTACTTGATCGTATATCTTCCAACTTATTCTCCTTGGTGCTTGTTTCACTGGCCGAAATCCCGGTTTCATTTTAATTTTATGTTCAACTATAGATCGGTTTAGACCATGCATCTCATGATATTCCCAAGCGAAACAATCAAACCGATCTTTAAGAATCTGAATAAGCCGATCCTTGTATTCCCGCGGCAACTGTTTACTGATGTAAGTGGGCCTTTCTTTACCATCCGTTCCAATATCGATCTTTTCAAGTTTATCAGCCGATAGAAAGCCTTGGCCCATCTTATACTCGATTTCCTCTAGAGCCGCGATTCCCATAAAAAACCCTCGTGTTCTTGAGTTACTGACTGTGCTTCTAGTGTCGTCAGCTTAAAACCAGATTTACTAAAACTGATGAAATCACATTCTTCCAAATATTTTCCCGATAATGCTTCCAGGTTGTCATAGATTTCAGCACAATCGATTTCTACAGTTAGAGATTCTCCTCTAACCACTTCTATTTGCTTGCCAATCCACTGGATCAAAATCTGATGCAGTGTTGATGGAATGCAACAATTGGCGTGTATCCAATCTCTCCCTAACAGCACATTATAACTTCCTTTCCCTTCAATCACAAAGAACGCTGTTGGGATTGTCTTGCTTCCCACTGTAAGTTCCACCACCAGAATTCCCTTGGCCTTTGTCGGGTTTCCATTGAAATCGCTTACCATATTGGTCTTCACCAAATCTTCTGAAGACTTTCCAATTTTCCGACACACAGAATACGGCGTGAGATTCACAGTGGCTCCACTATCCACCATCATTTTTGAAATCGGCTTTCCATTAACATAATCCATAATAAACAATGGCTTCAAGTGTTATCGGGAACTCTCAGGCTTCTTAAATATAGCATCCTCGGCTCCAACTACCTGCTCTGCAGCAGCCTCTTCATAATCACACATGAATTTCCAAGGCAATATGCAAACCATGTTGGTAGCAATCGAGACTTCATCAGAATCTGTATTAGCATCAATAATAACAGCCGATCTCAGCTTAGGTCTCCACTCTTGTTTGCCTCTGGCTGGTCTCATCGGCTTTACTTGCTCTAACAGAGCATCCCTGAATTTTTCAGCTCTGCCTCCTTCGCCTCGGTATTTCTCTTCTGTTGCAAGCGACGCTTCTGAGATTTTGTGATTCCACTTGGGCACCATTACGGTAACGGTACTTTGGGAGGCCGATGTACATCGGTATTTTTATTCACCGGGATCTCCTCGGTTTTCTCATTAGGAAACACCAGACGATCTTTTACCGATGTTCTCTTCACTGGTGGAATAAACGCATGATTCATGGGGCAATTCTCAAGAGTAGGCAATGACATCCTCTCTTCCCAGCAATATCGAAAAAAAGGACACTCCCAATGCTCCATCTCCCACTCTTGATTCCTTAAATTCCTTTGAACAGGCTCCGGTGTATTTGATCTGATGCTTCTACGAGGTGTATCCTTAACCATCCAATCATACTTTTCCAATAGTTGATTAAAAGTTGGTTTTGGCCTTGGCTTTATAATCGAATTATCTCTTCCACGCTTTACCTCGCTCCACTCGCCAGTTCTTTCACCAATTCGTCGGCTTGCCGCTCGGTATCTCAATTCTGGCCTCTCTTCCACTACGATCCTTTTAGAGCCGACAAGCACTTTAAACCGATTGGAATTTCCGGAGTCATCGGCCTTTCTTTTGGCAGCATCAACCATTCCAACAAAGCCGACTGGAAAAGATTCTGTATCAATTTGTGAACTTTTGCCTTGGTACCAAAGCTGTCCACTTTCAATCGCTTTTTGCACAAGTTGCTTAAAAACGTTGCACTCATTAGTGGCGTGTGAATAGGAATTATGCCACTTGCAGTATTTTCGTTTTTTCAGTTCTTTGAGCGAAGGAATCACATGCCCCTGCTTAAGCCAAATTTGCTTTTCTTGCAATAAATGATCAAAAATTTGATCACACTTGGATGTATCAAAAGAATACTTGCTCTTCTCAGAGCCCTTCGGCTTTATCCACCCAAGCTCGAATTCTTTCTTATTGCTCACCCATTCAGCAACATAGGCACCAACCTCCTCAGTATCGGAATCATCTGAATCTTCGACTTCATCAGTATCAACAACATTGATAGCTTTGTCTTTACCCTTATTATTGTTATTATTCTGATACTCCTTCTGGTCTGGATAAGAATTATTAGAGAATCGGCTTTCATACAGCGCGATTTTGTGGGCCAGATGAGAAATATCAGCAAATTCTTGATTGCCCACCTTTTTCTGGTTGACAGGTAATAAACCTTTGAAAGCCAATTCTGCTAATTCGTTGTCGGGCAGTGAAAGGCTATAACATCGGTTTCTCACCTCCCTGAACCGACGTAGATAATCATTTACCGATTCACCAAATTTCTGTTTAATCATCATAATATCGGTAATTCTAGCTTCATTCTCGAGAATAAAAATATTCATGAAATTTCTTCTCAAGATCCGGCCAGGAGGTAATGCTGTTTGGAGGAAGCGAAGTAAACCAGTTAAATGCCGATCCCGATAGCGATAGAGGGAACAGTCGGCATTTAAGTGTATCTTTTGAAGCAGCTTCTCCACATAACGCAAGAAATCTGGCAATGTGCTCTCGCGTAGAGGTGTTATCGCTCCCACTGAACTTGGCGTTTGCAAAATCTGGGACTCGGTACTTATGAGGAAATTCCGTTTCATTAAAAGCCGATGGGTACGGCATGGTATAATGTAGAGCAATCTTAGGAGTGTTGAACCCACACTGTTTCATCATGTTGTACACCAGGTTCCTTGTCATCTCTTCCAAACCTTCATTTATCCCAGAATTCATTGGCTGATAGATCGAATCTGGTACCGGAATTATAGCCTGATTACTCGGTATCGCCTGAATCGGGTTTGGATTGATTGCCCCTAGCGCAGGATTAACTGGATTCAAGTTAAAAGCTGTCAATGAATGATTTGGCTGGAAAACCCTAGCTTGAGAAGTTCCTGCCTGGGTACTCCCGATTTGGGCGTAAGGTGGATATCGGTTCCCTACATTCACTTCCTGTGGGTTATTCCGATTCCTTGGAGGGGCCTGTCCAGTCATAATATTATGCAATGCAGCACTAGTCCCCTCGTGCACAATTCGCCCTAAAACCGATGATTGATCTAGCATCGATCGGTAAACCGAACTGTTGATCTGATCCCTTATGACTTCAGAAAAATCTCCAGTAAGCAATGGATCTCCAATAGAAGTTTTTGTGATCTGGCCACTGCGAGTTTTCGATAGCCTGTCAGCATCCTTTTCTTGTTTTCTTCATGAATTTCAGCAAGCCTATCTTCAATTTCCTTTTTCTGATCAGGGCTTAGCTCATCAAAAGTCACAGCCTCCGCAGCAAGTTTAAGTGCTTCTATCGCCGCCTCAGCATCTGTGCACGTCATCTTATCGATTTTGATTCTTGGGGTCCCACCGGGCGTGCCAAAAAGTGTGTTGACACGAAAAGTTAGATCTTCGTGAACACACGTGCGGAAGCGTCAAGTCTGGGCTTGTGTCGCAACCAAGAACCAAGCGTGCCAGTCAATTTGACCTGTAAATTGACAAGGAATAAATTGTCAGCGACATGGCCCTAACCGGCTTTAAGAAACACCCAGATCAGGTTTTGCGAATCGGCTTTAAAGAATCCGATTGTAATTCTATCGGCTTAATGCCTGATAGAGCGATAAATGGGCATCTAAACATATATCTTTTCATCTCTTTTTTATTGTTTTATATATATATAGAATTAGCTATAAATCTTCATATCAATTTACTAGATTAAACCGAGGAGTAGATTGAATAGATTGGTCAAGCCAAGACAGTATTCGAATCTAAATCTAGATATAAACTTAGAAACCGATTTAAAGATTTAGAACCAATATAGATAAATACAATGCTAATCGGCAAATAGCTAAACATGCAAAATCCTAAAACAAGTATTCAAGAAGAGAATCGATTATTCCATCGAGATAGCTCTACCTGCGAGTTGAAGCCTTTCAACGATGTCGATCAGATTCGAAAAGAGTGGTTGTGTTTTGTGTATGTAGTATATCGTTTTCACGAGACTTGGGACCCTATTTATACTATTACAAAACCGAAACCGACACAACCAAATTTACCGCGTCGTGGAGGATATCTTCTGATCAGAGCTTCGTAATTATTCCGAAGTCTTGTAACTATCGGAATCTTCCTATATGCCTTTTCCTTTTGTCAACGAAACCCATTTCCTGATTCAGCCCAATAATTCTGATGACATTAATTAGCTGCAATCTAATATCCGATTTACCTGCCAAATTTGGGTGTCAACAGGGGCGCAGACCAACGGTCGGCGGACAGCTGGACGGAGACGCCGGGGCGTGCGTGGGTGCAGGCGGACGGCGAGGCGTGCAGGAGGAGTGGGCCGGCGGCTCGACGGAGGCGCCGGGGCGGGGAAGTGGCGGCGGCGGCTGCAGAGCCGCGGAGCGGCGGGCCAGCGACACGGCGGTCGGGGAAGTGGAGGCGGAGGGGCGGAGTTAATGGCGGCGGCGGCCGGCTGGAGGTCGGGGGAAGTGGGAACAGAGAGGAGCGAGCGGGAGGAGAGAGAGTGCGGGAGGAGGGTTCGGCCGGCTGCGGCTTGAAATGTGGGGATTGGGGAGGGGGCGGGGGAGAAAAAGAAGCGCAGGTGGAGGAGGCCGTGGTGTTGGGCCGCATGGGTCGTGAGACAGTGAAGACAAGTTGTGACACTGTGACATATAGCCCACCTGTCAGAATTCGGGTTACCCATGGGTAACCCGTGGGTACAAAATTGTACCTTACCCGAACCTGACCCATTCGGATACCCGAACCTGAAAACCCATGGGTATAGGTTGCGACCCATACCCATGTCCATCGGGTCGGATGCCCATGGGTTTTTCTGCCATCCCTAGTGTGCAGTCCAAGCACTAGGCAAGTTTAATGCTAGCTCTATCCAAACCTCGTGTTAATGCTATTTAGCTATTTTCCATTATTACTATATTTCATCATATCTAATTCCTATATTTTCTCTCTTATATTTTACTTCAATCATAATAATGAACAAGAATTTGAAGCTAGAACAGAGCTACCATTACACTTGCCCTAAATTCGTTAGAAGTAGCTATCGATCCTTGACGGTTCTGACAGTCGGGCGTGTATTAGATATCGTTCCAAATTAGTGTCACCGAAGAAATGTGCATTGATGCTTGTACTTGTACGCCAAGTTAACTAAGCACGCAACTTCTAGCTAGTGCTTGTACACCACCGATTTATCCAAAATTTTAAGCCGATAAAAAGTAGACAATTCACTGTACTTTTCAATATGTTTGAATTCAACATTGTCCTCGGTAATCACTCCAATTTATCTATAACACCAAATAAAAAATTATAATTTAGGAGTATATTTTGAAAATTCTAAATGACATGTATATATGATTTTCATATACATCCCCACGGGTTCAATGTATTTTAAATATCCATAGCTGAAGTTTTCAAAATTAACTTTTATCATAGATTCTAGGAAGCATAGGATAGGTTGCGTGGTACTATAGGTCTGTTGTGAGTTAATGACCTGTGAGCCTCAAACATATCTGTTTTTGAGTTCTGACGAGGGGCGGATCCAACCGTTGGTCAGGAAGCTCTAGCTTCAACTACGCTGTTTATGACAGCGAAATCCTATCTTAAACCCATTTACAAGTTTTAGTGTAAAATAGAAAAAAATAAACTTTGTATTTAGACTTATCTCTTTATTATCAGTCTCTCGATTATTCTTTGCTGCGTTCGTCTCTCGTTCCGATGGCATGACTCTCGATCCGACGGCATGCCTGATACATGTTACGCCGTCTCAACTGTCGACCCTGGTCGCGAACTTCCAAAAGTCCAATTTTTTTTCTTTGGATGCTTCTTGATACTCCTTGCAACTGAAGAATACTCCGGAAATTGCATAGGGAATGTTGTGAACGCGTGTACGAATTAGTTGCACGTGTGCGTTATGCATAAGGCCCTGTTCTTTTGAGCTGATCTGAACGGATGAATGGCTGAAATGACTAAACTTCAAGAGCTTTTCAAGATAGTCTCGATATCTGGATACATTTTGTTTGACTTGTTTTTTAGAGCGTTAGAACCCACCTTCAAAACAGCGAAAAAACGGACTAAAAAAACTCAAAGCGTATGTGTTTTTGAAACGTAGAGAAGTTGTTAAGCTGTTAAGACGTTAGCTGAAAAGAACTGGCCTAAAACGACAAAAAAGAAGTCAAAAAATAAACGTTTCCACAAATCTTAAAACCACGTCGAAATGATAGATATTTGTGATGCTAAGACAAACAAAAAAAAGGAACAAGAAAAAATAAACTTTTTATCACATTAGAACTAAATGACCTAACACTTTGAGAGTTATGGTCACGTAGAGGATGATAACCACCAAATAACATTTTCTAGTAATTGAATCAGAAGGAAATCACATCGCCAGAGCACCATTGTTCACCTTAAAAGTTGACTCGACCAAAAATCTAGGATTCATAGCCCCACTCAACACCAAAATAGAGTTCGAACCGTGCCAACCATTTGATCCTATTGGCAAGAAAATATCTAATCAGTTTTAGGGAGTCCAGTAGATCTATAATGAATTGAACCTGCAAAGACATAGATCCAAATAAAGGTGAAAAATAACTAAACTATTGGTTCAAATGTGTTGAAACCAATAATTTCAAAGGATAACATATTATCAAGCCGACATAATCAATTAATACAATAGAGCGAGTGTAAATAATCTACTAACACACTTGACGGAATCAATGTTGGCCCTATTGGTTTGCGGTTCTGTTACGATTTCTGTTTCAGTTTGCAAAATTTATCATTTTTGTACAGACCATTCAATAAATCATTTAGTAATAATTTTTAAGGTTTTTTGGAATTTTTATCAAAGATTTAAAAGTATTTTTAATGAATTTTTCACCCTTTTCTAGTTTCTTTTTAAAGACTCAACCTTTTCAACTACGACCAAAACCCAACCACAACTGCGAATTAGATGGCCGTAGTAATAGAAAGAGGGTAAATAGACTATTAGCTTGAATGCTTGATGAACAAGTTAATTAAACCAATAGAACAAAAAGTAAACAATCTGTCAGCCGATTTAGCAAGACAAGCCGATAGAAAAAAGTCCAATTGAATTGAACTTAATCAAGACATCACTTACTCGCTTTGTACTTGTAAGTCAATCGGAAGACGATGCTCAACAAATCAATTAAAATTAGGGCTACGTTGGCGTATTACTGTAGCAAATTTGAGAGCCTCGAAATGAGGTCTAAAGATTATTAAAAAAATAATTAAAAAGAATCTTTGGATGGACTACTAAAAGTTACGAAAAAATCATTACAAATTATCACAACATATATGTTATATAAAAATAACAAAATTTGCTACAGTAATACGCAACAGTATGATACGCTGAAAAGAACAAGACCTAGAACACCGCAAAACTACTTAAAAATAAACCTAATAATGCAATAAAAGTAGATGATGATGTAAAGAAAAGAAAAAAAAGGCCATATTTGATTGATGTGAGTCCCTTTTCACCGCCATGAGGCCAATTATTTATACAAGAGAACCAGCGCGAAACTCTTTTTGTGTTTGATACAGACATTATACATGCGATCCGGCATATTTAACCTATAGTATATATCAATCCAGCCAATACAAACTCCATATCCTTGAAGCCTGTCATCGTTGGAATTCCTCCTCTTTCGTACGTGCGACCGGCTCCAGTTTCCGATTTTTTTATGTATTTTTTTATTCTTTTATGCAAAATTGTATCCCGATTTCGATTTTAGACAGAAATAGGCTCCGGTCGTTTGTTCAAATCACGACTGGTAGCTATCGGAATTTGAAGAATCGACCGATATTTAGAGACCGGGCACGGAGGAGAAAGTTGTCGCCGGCCCCCTATCGTGCTTTGGAAGAACGACAGGCGCCTATCGCGCCTTCAACGCACGACAGTGAGCAATCGCGCGTCCAAAGCATGACCGAGTGCAGTTTTGCATATTTGTGTATGTGGGGTGCTTTTACCCCTTATTTGCACTTACAGAAAGTGTTAAGAGTCTCTTCTATAAAAGAAAGTTAAATAGGGTGTCATCTAGAACTAGTTATTCTTGGAGCTCCCACATCTTTTAAAAAGTAATTTCGCTTAGAACCTCCTACAATTCTTAAAAAGATTATACTGATGATGATACTTTATTTTCTAACCTCACTTTTACCACCCTAAGAAACCTCTCACAAAAAGCAAATAAAAAACGAGCCCCCTATTAGAATATCAAATCTACCTCGCTTTTACCACCCTAAAAAACCTCTCACAAAAAAGCAAATAAAAACAAGCTCCTTATTATAATATCAAATCTATTGATAGCCGGTTATCTACCTGACGATTTCGATTTTTATCTATATAATAATCGTTTTAGACATCGACAATGTCTCAAGAATACAACTTTGATCATAAAATATTATTATAATTTATTTATAAAGCACACTAAAATTATAATATTATGAAAATTCTTTTTGGGACAAATGATATATAGAACTTATTCTCCTTGTAAGGTAGATAAATAAGCTAGCCCCGCGGAAGATTGGACATGTGTAATAGAATATAAGATTAGATATAATTGAATGCACAAGTTATTCCAAAAGTATTGACATAGGAAAGATCGTCTTTAATTCTTAGCATTAAACGTAATTAGAAAATATTTACTTTAAACCTTTACCGATTAAATTGAGAACATTACAGTTGTTTGATTACTTCGCGTTACATATTGGCAGAGGCATGAAGTGTCAGGTCATGTTGGCAGAGTAAAGGTTCATCACTACGCATAGACGTGCCATGGTAACTGTCGTAATGCCTTAGGTACAAGTTTACAACGGATAGGGACATAAACGTGCCAGTAGCAGTACAAAGATGACACAAAGATGGCACATACAAAATCACTGCCGTCCTCGCACCTGCCTCGTACCCTGCCGCTGCTGATCTCTAGCCCCGCCGTGGCGCACCTGATCTCGGGAGTATGTGAGTGGGTCGCGTGGCCGAACTTCTCTCCGAGGCCTCCCCATATAGACAGGTGTGGTGGGGTCGTCAACCAGATAGTCATCGAGATCAAATGGCACGCTCTCGTGTGGTGCAAAACTATGAGAATCATCTGAAAAATAAATAAGTTTAGAAATTATGCAACCACATGCAACTTGCAATGTCGTAAGCAAAGGTCATTATGTACATACCATCGTAGGAAGTAGTGATGCCCTCCTCGACGCCCATACCGTAGGGCGGTGCAGCGCTAGTGCCGGCACCATAGTAGGGCAGTGACACCGTCCAGCACTTAACTGCATCCAGTACAGCCTGCTTGTCCTTGAAAGTGGCCCCTCATTTACCTCGTTCTCGTGATACTCCCATTCAACGTGGCTATCTTCAACCACTTATAGACCTTCAAAGTTGTTGGACCTCCACTCCATAGGAATATGGCTCTCTTCGTCCGAGTTTTTATCCTCTTCCGGTGCTTCTTCCTCCTCGGCTTCCATCGACTCCACTATACCACCCACCGTTTCACCTTCATCAGCAGCGCCCGTCGCCTCCATCCCTACCTCCTCCTCTCCCTCTGCTTCGTCCTCCAGGTGTAACCCTTCAGTGCCGCCACCCTTCCCCCAACTTTCTTCCGTGCCTCCATCCACATGCCCTCCCCCCTTCCTTCCATTGTCCCTTTGCGGTAGGCTGAGTATTAGGTATTTCGTAGCACTGAACAAGCAGCACTAACGGCCATCCGCGCTCGAATGCATATCGGAGATAATCCCTCCATGTCTTCGTTGAGTTGATCGGTATTAGCTCCCCGTATAACCTTTGCGGGGCACGACTTACTACTGCTTGAATAACTAGCCGGAATCTCTCCGCCTCCAAATTAAACACCTTCAGCAACTATCCATAAATCCCACCATAAGACCTTTCCGACGCTCTTTTAATGCCACGTTGTACATGAGGGAAGTTTGATAAATCTGCTCCATTAGGACCAAGCATAATCTCGCCAACCCCATAATATATCTGAAAATATATTCTCTGCCATGTCACCTACATTGACCACATGACACATATTTCTCTCAGTTCAACGAATGAGCAGAAGTAATAATTTTACAAATATTTCCACCATTTTTTAAACCATTCCATAAAATTATTCAATCTGCAATCGTTCCAACTAAACCATAAATAACCAAATATTCAATCTACAATCGTCACTCCTACTGGTTCCAAAACAATCGTCACTCCTACTGGCTAACATTATGCCTAACTTATTTGGCATCGGTGGTTTTGCACGGACGGTGTTCAAACATGCGCTCCGTTCAAATATTTTCTTCCACATTCAACACTTACAAACATATATGGCTAGCCTATCAAGTTTCCAACGTTTCATTCATTCAAAGTTCAACAAAATTTCAAATAGGATCAAATATAGCCAGTCAAAAGTTCACAAACTCTTACCAACACATTCTAGAATCAATATATATCACTAATACTAACCAATACCTACTAATTTTAACAAGATTTAGGAAGAGATATTACCTCAAAAACGCATGCAGAATCGCCTCCCGTAGCCTCCCTCGCGCCTGCCTGAGTGAGAGTGAGAGAGAGGGGAAGGCCACGGGTCTGCCAGGGCAATAATAGCGCCCTGTCGCGCCCTGAAGAAACGAGAGCTCATGTCCTGCCCTCAAAGCTCGACAGGGCCCTTAATTTCCTCTCGCGGCGCCGTCCCTGAGGGAAAGAATCGGATGCTCGCTATCCCGGTCGCGTGTTCGATCCACGAGAGGCCACGATCGCGCTTTCAAAATTCGAATCGACGGACCGCGGCGGCAACCGTACCTGAATGTGGGCCCTATCGTGCTTTCAAATGACGAGAGGCCACGATCGCGTGTCCAGGGAACAACAGGCGCCCATTTCTGTCTATTCTTCAACCGGAGATATAATTTTGCATAAAAGAATAAAAATAAATACAAAAAAATTCTCCAGTTTCCTATTATTTCTCTCGATCTGGCCCACATAGGGCCCAACCCAGCCCAACACATAATACTCTAATTCCCTAAAGCTGGTCAGTATTAAAATCATTCTCCTTTCACCTCAGGGAAGACAAAAGATTGGATGGCCAAAACCAGGGCATAGAAAACCATCGGGAGTAGCTTGTCGACCGTCGAGACAGAATCATTGTGACTACGCGGTTAAGAGAAATATGCGGTAGTCTTGACAGCATAGTCATCATGTACTTAAGAGCATCCTAACAGCATCTATATATCATCCTGTAAAACATTATTCACATATACACGAATAGTGTTTTATAGGATGATTTAGAGCTGCCGTTGGGATGTTCTTAGAACCAGAGCCTTGCACAGTCCTGTTCACCGTTCAAAAAAAAAAAGAAGAAGAAGAAAAAAGCTACGTCTAATCTAACAACCTCTTTGACTACCATCGATACCGTTTTTAAGTGTTATACGAGTGGGCGCTACATACACCGGGGACACCCTCGCGCGGCGCCGCGTCACGCTAAGTCGTGGCAATCACAGCCACAAGATCCGAGAGACGACAGGCCACCACTGCCAGGACACATGGGATCTTCACGTACGAGTGAATCTTGACCAGAGAATAAAAGAAACCGCGCGAATGTCACGCGGCGGAACTTCCATCATCCATGGCCGTCCGGCCATCCTCCGATCGACACAAGCATGTCACAGCTCACAGGCCTATCATGCAGCATGGCGATGTGCACACCTGTGACTCGGCGAGACGATGCGCGCGGCCACGCGGCTGCCCTGGCTGGTGGTGCTGGAGCAGTGGAGCTGGACCGAGACAACGCATTACGCGCGCATGCATGTTCAGCATGGAGGCATATGGCGAAGGAACACTTCTTGTGGGTTGCCCGGTTGCCCCAGTCAAACAAACCGCAGGCTGGAAATGCTCGAACAACTTTTAGAAAAGCCGCAGCTCAAACGCCTAAGGCCCAGTTCTTTTTAGCTTAGTGGCTTAACGGCTTAACAGTTTAACGACTTATCTACGTTTTGAAAATACAGATGTTTTAAGTTTTTTATGTCCGTTTTTTGCTGTTTTAAAGGTGGGTGTTATCGCTTTAAAAAGCATGTCAAACGAAATGTATCAGAATCTCGAGGCTATCTTGACAAGCTCTCGAAGTTCAATCATTTCAGCCGTTCAGATCAACTCAAAAGAACGGGTCTAAGTGTTATACGAGTGGGCTACATACACCGGGGCCACCCTCGCGGGGCGCCGTGTCAGGCTAAGTCGTGGCAATCACAGGCTCACAGCCAGAAGATCCGAGAAACGACAGGCCACCACTGCCAGGACACATGGGATCTTCACCCGAGTGAATCAGAATAAAGAAACCGCGCGAATGTCAGTATGTCACGGGACTTCCATGGCCGTCCGGCCATCCTCCGACACATGCATGCATGTCAGTATGTCACAGCTCACAGGTCTATCATGCAGCATGGCGATGTGCTCACCTGTGACTCGGCGAGATGATGCGGCCACGCGGCTGCCCTGGCCGGTGGTGCTGGAGCAGTGGAGCTGGACCGAGACAACGCATGTATGGCCAGCATAGAGGAATATGGCGAAGGAACACTCCTTGTGGGTTGGCCGGTTGCCCCAGTCAAACAAACCGCAGGCTGGAAATGCTCGAAATGTCGGGGAGTATCTTTTTTCGGCCGGCGAATCCGCATCTGTAAAGTGCACTGGTGCGTCTTTGCAATCTGCATGTTCTTTTCTGAATAACTTCACGTTCTATAGCTTGCCAGTTCTAGCTTCACTGCAGCAACAAGTGGGGTGCATGGTAGTCAAATCAACTATTATCGTCGAGTGCTACAACTTTTATCTACATTATTACTGTCGGTGCATATATTAATTGGCATTGATACTTCCTCCATTATCACCGTTGGTTCTTGACATGAACCAACAAACAGTGATAGACTAATATGGATATGTGTTTCTATAGTAGTGATCGTGATTTTAACCAATCAAACGAGGTTTGACCAAAATGTTATAGGTGCATTTTTTACGGGAGGTGCAAGTTAACTTAATGGTAACTATACATATGGGACAACAACGTGACAAAGGCTTTGTTTGTTTCAGCGTTGAGTAAAGTTGAGTTTTACTTTAGTAAAAATTGAGAGTCCTCAAAAAGTGATCTAATGATTCTAAAAAAATAATTAAAAATAGTTTTACAATCACGAGAAAACTACTAAAAGCCACAAAAAAATAATAACAAATTAATAAATAACCAAAAAATGCTACAGTAAAACTCAAACCAAAGATCAAAAGCTGCTAATGGGTGAGGGGGTTAGGAGGGTTGGGTTGCAATTAAGAGGTTCTGAATTCAAATCCTAGGATATGCATCATTAAATAGTACAAAGCCGAGCACGAGCTACGGTTGGTCGCCATGTGGCTCACCTCCCCACCCAGCGCCACCACGGCCGTCCGATCGCGCGCACTAGTACGATCTTGCCGTCCGTTAGATTTTTAGGTATAAAATTAAATTTTTCCCGAAAAAATCAACATCTCGCATGGTTTGCTGGGTTGGCTAGCTCAGCCGGAACTCACCGCGGAGCCCGCGGTTCGAATCCCGCACGCGACCCTTTTTTGCGCTTTCCCCAGCGCTCGCCAACGCGCGCGTTTGCCGGGCTCGGCCCGCTTGCGACGCGGACGCTGGAGCCCGCCTGTGCCGCACGGCGCACGCCCGCGCGCGCCCCAGCCTCGGCGCGCCACGGGCGCGCCCACGCGACTAGTAGTTTACATACATGGAAAAAAAATACACTAACGTTGTGTATGTGATGGTAGATGGTGTAGGGTGTATTAGGCCCAAAATAAAAACCATCCATGATAATCTTTGGTTATTATTATCACTTAATCACCATAAGGGCTCTGAATCGCTAGCGATAACATATTATCGGCTACTAAGAGTATCGAAAATGCTCCCGAGCTAGGTAGATACTATGATACACCGACCTGATACTCAATGATAGCATAGTACATCAATCTAATGCTCCATGATATACCACGGTACATTGACCTGATATTCCACAATACAGTAGGGTAGACCAACTTGGCAAAGCATCTTTGGGACACCAAACGCACCTCCCTATCCGAGGGTCTCGTTATTCAATGGTACCCTAGATACACGATAGCCATGACTCGGTACACCGATACCCCTCGAATTCTTTAACCTGATACATGAAAATAGGTCATGCATATTTGTCATGGATTGGTCGGAAGCCCACGGGGCGATAGTGAGCTGTCTGCCTGTCTCGGACTCCCGCCTCCCGGGCATCAAGGAATTTAGCACCGCTCGAGCCTGCTCGTCCATGCATGAGCAAGTTTGGACCAACCACTGCCCGGATCTCGGTCAACCTTGTACGAACGATCCTCTTTCTCGGGCGTCCACATCCACCGTCCAAAGCTCACTCGAGGCGCACAAGTCAAAACTTAGTAGCTGTGCCACACCGTGCGTCGCGGAACTTCGTTCGCAACGTGCTGGCTAGTTCTTAGACTTATATCCACGTGGTCGGAAGATTGTTTCCTCCATTCTTGGTATAAATACTCCATTTTACGAAAGAAAAAAAAGGCGGATTATGGGAGTGTGTGACTTGAATTATTGATTTGGCTATGCAGATAAAGAATTGGATCTGTCACATTAGAATTCACAACCAAAGGTGTCTAGTTGCTTCTAGGTCCCATTGAAAAAGATTTGGCTCATCTATCTTTTACACACACACGAAGCCACAACGCCCTTGTATCGCATATACCGATGCCTGAACGGGCCTCCTCTTGCTCGGTCGGCTTTCACTTTGTACTCTTTTTTGCGTGAGAATGCAATGTTGGACTTAGTGTTATTATCCTGTAGTGAGAGGTCCGAACTAGAGGAAAAAATCGTTATCCTTTATTTCCTTCTCCTAGAGAGCTAATTAACCCTCTCCAAAGTCCTCACCCGGCATAGGAAGGGACCATTGATCCCTAGTTCAACAAATAAACTTGGCACCTAGGAAGCCCTTTCCAACCACCAACAGCACGTGACACGAGCACGAACACCATGAAACACCATGACACACGATAAGTGAGTATACTTGGCCGTTGGCACACCATGTTGTATTTTTAAACTCTATGGCACACTCTTAAACATCATGACATCATGATTTTGCTTCGGTGAACATGAAAAAACACTGGTACACTGAAGCACCCAGACACAACACACCACGGTACATTTAACTCACTCCATGAAACATTAATTGTGCCACACTGTGCTAAATTTAAAACTTCATGACAAACCATGAGTGGCACACCTTAAAACATACTATGACACACTCTGATACACCATGCACATATATTTTCAATCAAACAACTTTGTTTGTTAGTATCTTACTTTATGTCAGCCTTCCTGTTATAAGACACGGTGCTTAATCTTGTGCTGCAATTGTAGATGCATTTGAAAAACTCTAAAAAAACATTTAAAATTCTACTAAAATAAAATAAAATGCACTGTATCGTTCGATTCTTAAAAAATGACAAACTAAAATTTTATTTTATTTAATTTGATTTAATGTATGTGATGGTAGATGGTGTAGGGTGTATTGGGGCCAAAATAAAAACCATCCATGATAATCTTTGGTTATTACTGTCACTTAATCACCACAAGGGCTCTGAATCGCGAGCGATAACATATTATCGGCTACTAAGAGTATCGAAAATGCTCCCGGGCTGGGTAGATACTATGATACACCGACCTGATACTCAATGATAACATAATACACCAATCTGATGCTCCGTGATACACAACCGTACATTGACCTGATATTCCACTGTACACTAGGGATACCCTGAATACATGACTAGACACCCTACCCAATACCATGATATCCGTGACTCGGTACACCCGATACTCATCAGTACCCCTCGATCTCGGTCAACCTTGTTCACAAGCGTCTTTCTCGGGCGTCCACATGGCAAGCCTCCACCGTCCAAAGCTCCCTCGAGGCGCACAAGTCAAAACTTAGTAGCTGTGCCACCGTCTGTCGCGGAACTTCGTTACCAATTACTGTATTTGCTACCGTACGCAACGTGCTGGCTAGTTCTTAGACTTTTTTCCACGTGGTCGGAAGATTGTTTCCACCATTGTTGGTATATAAATAGTTGCTTCTGGATTCCATTGAAAAAGATTTGGCCCATCTATCTTTTTACACGCACACGAAGCCCACAATGCCCTTGTAACGCGTATACCGATGCCTGAACGGGCCTCCTCTTGCACGGTCGGCTTTCACTTTGTACTCTTTTTGCGTGAGAATGCAATGTTGGACTTGGGGTTATTATCCTGGTAGTAAGAGGTCCGAACCAGGGGAAAAAATCGTTATCCTTTATTTCCTTCTCCTAGAGAGCTAATTAACCCTCTCCAAAGTCCTCACCCGGCATAGGAAGAGACCATTGATCCCTAGTTCAACAAATAAACTTGGCACCTAGGAAGCCGATTCCAACCACCGATAGCATGTGACACGAGCACGAACACCATAAAACACCATGACACACGATAAGTGAGTATACTTGGCAGTTGGCACACCATGTTGTACTTTTAAACTCTATGGCACACTCTTAAACATCATGATTTAGCTTCGGTGAACATGAAAAAACATTGATACACTATGAAACACCTAGACACAACACACCACGGTGCATTTAACTCACTCCATGAAACATTAATTGTGCCACTGTGCTAAATTTGAAACTTCATGACAAACCGTGAGTGGTACACCCTAAAACATATGACACTTTGATACATGCACCATGCACATATATTTTCAATCAAGCAACTTTGTTTGTTAGTATATCTTACTTTATGTTAGCCTTTTCTGTTATAAGACACGGTGCTTAATCTTGTGCTGCAATTGTAGATGCATTTGAAAAACTCTAAAAAAACATTTAAAATTCTACTAAAATAAAATAAAATGCACTGTATCGTTCGATTCTTAAAAAATGACAAACTAAAATTTTATTTTATTTAATTTGATTTAAGCTGAAAAGCCCCCTGGTCTGCCATAAAATGATGGAAACATGGAGTAAAAGCAGAGTTAACGCATAGGCGCATAGCAGAGTTTGTTTCCGGAGCAGAGATTTTCCCGGACAAGCAAGCCAGCCAAGGTCTACGGCGGAAGAAAGGAAGGAAGGCGTAACGCAAGAGGCGGGCGATCGAGGAAGAGGAAGATGGCTTGCAGTCGGTGGCCGGCCGGCGAGCTCGAGCTCGAGCTTTCGCACGGTGGCAACTCGAAGCTAGCTATTCCCTTAATCCTTATCGTGAGATTCAACGAGGTAGGCTTGCGGGTCGTCGATGTGCAGCTTCCTGCTGGCGAACTCCAACTCGGCATCTACCAAACCGCCGCCGCCGCCGGAAGTTCTCAGGATGCAGGCACTCAGGCAGCCTCCGCCGGAGATGGCTGGGACAAACGGCTGTTTCCCTCAAATTCTGCCTGTATCCACTACGATATTACGATTGGTGTGGGGATTCGACATTTTTGCCACCCTGGGGCCTGGGCTATGGCCGGCACCATCTGTGTACGGTGAGTGGGGTCTTGGTACGATACGCGGATACGGTACTACGATGGCAAATGGCAAAATGACTACAAGAAGCCCAAAAAATCAATTTTTGCGCGTGGCTTATGTGGCGCGTCGTCACCCATGATGTTTCCGGTGACTTGCTTACATGGCGCGTACTCACCCACTATGCTATCAGACTGGCTCTCTGGCAGTCGTCTGGACAACATCACGATAGTACACCTGTCCAAGCGACTGCCCCATTCTTTTTCATTACAAACGATTTGAAGAGAGAGGAGGAGCATATGCGACTGTGGGTTATCGTCTTCTTCGTCTCCGGCAACTACTGCTGGCACCGCTCGAGTTAGGTTAGGGTTTGGGTTCCCCCATGCCCTCCGGGCTTGGAGGGAGACCGAGATGGTAACGCCGAAGCCGTGGGGTGGGCGAAGGCGATTGAGCGGCGTCGGATGGGGACCAGCACCGGCGATGAAGATTAGGGTGGGAGGGGCGGCGAGGCGGCCAGAGGACAGAGGACGGGCCGGGGAGAGCGGTGGCGGAGGCGGCGGTGGATGAGGAATGCGGAGTAGCGGCGACAAGATAAGGAGTGCGGGTTGGGCTGCGACGGGATGAGGAGAGAAGGGGGAGGGAGGTTAAGGGGAGGTGGGAGAAAATTTAGACCGTTGGATCTTAATCCAACGGCTAAGAAATCATATAAATTATTCTATAGATGAGTAGACAACTCCGACTAGACGCTTTCCTAGCTATCTATCTATCTATCTATCTATCTATCTATATAAAGGAGGGGAAAAGAAGCCACCACGTTTGTCCACATCATCTAAATTATTTCAGCCGTTCGATCAACGGTGGGACCAAATTATAACGGCCAAGATCAATCAAAGAAATTCTCACATAAATCAAGAAAAAAATAAAAGATTTATGCCGTTGATTTTGTGGGGGCCGGATTATAACGGTTTAGATTAAAAGAAGAATATTAGAAATTCGGATTAAATACTAAAGATGATATAATATGGTTATTTTATCCGTTGAATCAACTGTGGGACCAAATTATAACAGGATAGATTAATCTAAGAAAAAATAAAATATATATGCGGCCTAAATTAAAAGAAAATATTAGAAATTCATATTAAATACTAAAGTTGATGTAATATATTAGAGATAAACTATAAATCCGATCTGATATGTTAGAGATAGATTATGAGTTAGAGATAAACACTGTATATCGAAACAAATCTAGCCGCGCAAACACTTGGGCCACGTTTCAATATATATATATATACCACCTTGGCCGGTCGGCAAGGCAATGGAGAACGAGCAGAACAGGCAGGTACTGACCAAGCTAGGGCTCGGCGCGCTCGCGCTGAACTCCCTCCTGGCCATCAGCAGATCATGGGGAGACGCCGGCTCAGTGGTGTTCGTGCTCGGCGCCGACGCGGCCGTCCTGCTGCTCTTCCACGCCCTGCGCAGGCTGGAGCTCGCCGGGAGGGACGACAGGGGCAGGCTCAAGGCGGCGGTGTGGGCGCTCACGGCGCTCCTCACGGGGATGTTCGCGTCCAGGGTGGCGCCGCTGATGCCGCCGCTCGTCGGCGCGGGGGTGTGGGCGATGTCGGCGGCGACCGTCGGAGCTGGGTTCTGGGCTTTCTTCGTCGGCGCCTGATCATCGAAGGGCAGAGATGATTGCTACAGATAGAAGGATGCTGGAAGAGAAGAAAATGTTCAGGCTTTTTACTCGAACTTGTCTATAGGTTGAATATATGATTATATCATTGCTAGTTGTTCGTGTGGTAGTTTTATAGTTTTTTCTAGGAAATAACATTTTGTAGGCTATAGATTGAATATATCATTGCTAGTTGTTCGTGTGGTAGTTTTATTTTTTTCTAGGAAATAACATTTTGTATATTAATGATGATTTCTATTGACCCGCATACATATGTACTTTTAAGTTTTATTGTTAAAAAATAATTTGCTCCTTCACGCTCAGTTTCAAGCCAAGCCTTAATTGTTCATCGTACTAATAAACTAGAAGACACATTTTAGAGGATTTTAATTTAGGGAATTGCTAATCAACAGTCGACTGAAATCCGGGGGGGATTTCAGTCGATTTGTCACTTACCCGCGCGCGCCGGCCGTCTTCCTCCCCGCCGGCGAGCTCCTCCTCTCCCGCCGCCGCGCCGTCGGGCCTAGGGTTAGGGTTAGGGTTAGGGTTCGGGTTCGGGTTCGGGGTGCCGCCGGGCTTAGAGGGATGGCCGGGGGAGGCGGCGGCCCGGCAGTTGGTGGGGGATGGAGTGAGGGCGGCGGCGGCGCCGCCGAAGCCGGGGACCGGGGGGGAGGCGGAGGCGGGGGGTGAAGGCGACGGTCGGGTTAGGTTGGGCGGGGTAGCGTCGGCGGGGGCTATAGATTGAATATATCATTGCTAGTTGTCTGTGTGGTAGTTTTATTGTATTTTCTAGGAAATAACATTTTGTATATTAACGATGATTTCTATTGACGCGCATACATATGTACTTTTAAGATTTATTGTTAAAAAATAATTTGCTCCTTCACGCTCAGTTTCAAGCCAAGCCTTAATTGTTCATCGTACTAATAAACTAGAAGACACATTATAGAGGATTTTAATTTAAGTCTTCTTACGTACAAATCACAAGGAATTTTTTTTAAAAAAAAGAGGGACTGCAGTCCTATTTCATTAATCAATAAAAAAATAAAATAAAAAGTTCATGTAAGCATGAGGTATAACCACAGCGCTCCGATGCAATACTCGAAAACACTACCAAAAATCAAATACAGTTGAGTGACGTATGCTCTTAAAAAAAAAATGATGTCTATCTTCTCCTGCACTTGCCTTATCTTCTCACGTCAATGTTGGCCCACCATCCTCTCGCCCATCGGTGCCCTCGGCTAGCCGGTCGATCCATCCATCTAGAGAGCCATCCAATCAGTACGTACCAGTAGAGATTACCTTGATGGCTGTACGAGAGAATGACCGATCTTTCCCTAAGTTCCAAAAAAAAAAAAGGCAATATAGATATATCGGACGTGTGACAGATAAATCAATCTCTAGCTTTGATAACTCTACTGGTCCATGGGTGCATGTCTCAATCCTTCGCCTCGAACTCTTGTGCAAGATAGACTCTTTTATCTGAAATTTCATTGTAATCATATCCCCGTAACCACTGTATATATCATTATCGACATAAGCCATCAAAATCCTCACCTCTCCACAATTATGCTTTATAGAAAGTGTGTGATCCACATTGCTTTTGAGATATCAACTTTTCAGCATTGTCTTTCTAAATCGACCAAAACAAGTTTGCGATAATTGCTTCGAGCCATACAAAGGACCAAGTTTACGGTAATTGCTTCAAGCCATACAAAGGACGACATAAAAGCAATACCTTTCATGGTGACCTATCTCAAATCCTAGAGGAATATGCATATATATACGCCTCCTAATGTAAGGTAACAATGAAGGAACACATGTATTTCTTGCATCGATTATCGGAATTCCCTACCCAAATTTACAACACATGACAAGAGAGTTCTGATTAAATTTTATTTAGCCATAGGATCAAAAGTCTCATCATGGTCTATAAGGCGAGCCTTGTACCTTGTTAAGATAATCATTATCTCTTGTGGTTGTTGAGGTTGTTAGTATAGATAAGCATGGTATACGCGTGTGTTAGAAGTTAGTTTGTTTCCTGATCCAGCTCATTAGCGATATGATCGATCCTATAACAAATATCCTCTGTGCAGTATAAAAGGTTATATGACGCCCGCTCAATTGTGGTGCTCTTAATCTAAACCTGGTTCTTGATATTTTTGCGTGGTATCAGAGCTCAAGGTTATAGATCGATCTGTGAGACCCTCCACTCTAGTTTTTCCCAAAACGCCATGGCTGGTACCTCTGCTTCGTCGGAGCCGGAGTTGCTGTTCCGAGTTTCGGGCACCTGGTGAACATCAAGCTGACATGGGAGAATTATCTCCTGTGGAAGGCACAGTTGATGCCCTATCTACGGGGTCGGCAATTGCTCGGATATGTCGACGGCATGATGGAAGCTCCTGCAGCAATGGTGGTGCATGCCAACGAGAAAGGGGAGAAAATTGATGCTCCTAATCCTACCTACCAACAATGGATTCAGCAAGATCAACTGGTGTTAGGTACTATCTTGTCTATCTTAGCTCCTAAGGTTCTAACACAAGTTATGTTCCTAGCTACGGCAGCTGAGGTGTGGGAAGCCTTGGAGAGGATGTTCTCCTCTCAATCCCGCGCTCGCATGATCCAGATTCGGAGGCAGCTGATAATGGCATGTAAAGGTCAGCTATCCATGGCTGATTACTTCAATAAAATAATAGGGTATGCAGTCTCTCTAGCCGCAGCAGGTCATCCACTTTAGGAATAACAAGTTGGGATCTACATGTTAGCTGGGCTGGACTCTGAATATGATGCTTTGGTGACTTCTGTCTCAACGAAGTCAGATCGCATCATTCTGAGCGATCTCTATGCACATATGTTGAGTGCAGAGATGCGTCAAGAGCAGAACCATGGTGTCATTGATGGATCAGGGGCATCAGCAAACAATGTGTCCCGAGGACGGTGGCGTGGAACTGGCGACACCCGTGGTCGTGGACGAGGACGCAACCACGGCAACCAAGACAGGCAATGGAACCATGGAAATCAAGGATCCAACGGCTCAAGCAACAACAACAAAAACAGGCCAGTATGTCAGGTATGCAACAAGGTTGGGCACACAGCAGCAAAGTGCTACAACCGATATAATCATGCTTTTCAAGGAGAAGTTCGAAGAGTGGCTGCACTTGCGCACTCTAGCTACACTACCGATCCCTCTTGGTACATTGACTCCGGCGCCACCGACCACATCACCGGAGTTCTCGACAAGCTGACCATGGCCGACAAGTACAACGGAAAGGTTCAAGTCCACACCGCCAGCGGGTTAGGTATGCCCATATTGCATGTTGGCTATTCCCAAATCAAAACTCTTTCTAAACCTCTTTTGTTAAACAATGTGCTGCATGTCCCAAATACTCAAAGAAACCTTCTATCAGTTCACAAATTGGCCACTAACAATAACATCTTTTTTGAATTTCATCCAAATTATTTTTTCATCAAGGATCGCATCACGAAGAGGGTCCTGCTCCAAGGTTCCAGTACAGGTGGCCTCTACCCCTTGAGTCAGGTGAAATCCATCCAGTGCAAGGAGGCTCGTTCAGTCAGTACCCTTCCTGATGAAACACTTTGGCATGCCCAGCTTGGCCATCCTTCCTTCAACATCGTCAATCGAGTAATCTCCAAGAATAAGGTACCATGTCGTAGCAGTAGTAGTTCATTCATGTTTGTGACCCTTGTCAAAGGGCAAAGAGTCATCAATTGCCATTTCTAGTTCAAATAATGTTTCATCTAGACCTGATCTAGAACTTGTTTTCTCAGATGTCTGGGGACCAGCAGCTACTTCTTTCTGTGGTTATAAATTCTATGTGAGTTTCATTTATCATTTCACAAGATTTACTTGGATCTATCCTCTCAAAACAAAGGCGAATGCTTATAAGATATTTCCTCAGTTTAAGAATCATGTTGAACATCTTCTCAACACCAAACTGATCGCCTTACAATCTGATTGGGGTGGCGAATACCAGAAATTAAATTCTTTCCTAACCTCGCTTGGAATCATGCATCGTGTTTCATGTCCAGATACTCATCAACAGAACGGCTCAGCTGAACGTAAACATCGACATATCGTCGAAGTAGGTCTAGCCCTCTTAGCCCAATCCAGTCTTCCGTTAGCTTTCTGGGTTGACGCGTTTAGCACGGCATGTTTTCTAATCAATAGATTACCTACACCCACCATTGGCCTTGTCTCACCGCTTGAAAATCTATTTGGCCAAACTCCAGATTACTTTCTCAAGACCTTCGGGTGTGCTTGATGGCCACATCTCAGGCCCTATAACACGAGAAAATTTTAGTTCGGATCAACCCCAATGCATCTTCTTGGGGTATAGCAGTTTGCATGAGGGCTACAAGTGTCTTCATCGTTCAACAGGCCGAGTATACATTTCACGGGACGTGGTGTTCAATGAACATCATTTTCCGTTTCTTTCCGATCAACTAGCCTCAAATAATCCGGTGCCAATATATGAAATATATATACTCCTCCCACAGCATATTCCACCCGCTCCTAGCAATCCTATTCCTGGGAACAGCCACATGCATGTTGAGCATTCTAACCCATTGACAAACTCTCTTGGTCATGAATTTTCTATCCAGGACTACACAAGTAATGATGTTGCAGAATCACTAGCACCGGGAGCGACTACAACTACATATGCTGCTACTGATTCTTATTCTTCTTCTGGTGATTCTTCTTCTGCTACTGCTGCACCACCTCCTGTTGATGATGCAGTTGGTGCTCCCATGGCTGCTCGAGAGCATGGTATGCGTACCAGACTCCAGAATGACATAAGGAAACCAAAGGTTTGTACTGATGGCACCATACCTTTTGGTCCACAAGCAAATTTCAGTACTAAAGAACCCGACACCTATGAAGAAGCTGCATGCAATGAGAAGTGGAGATTGGCCATGGATCAGGAGTATAATGCACTAAAGATAAACAAAACATGGCATTTAGTACCATATCGTCCAGGTGTCAATGTAATTGACTCAAAATGGGTGTACAAGATCAAGCGCAAGGCTGATGGCACGGTGGAATGCTACAAAGCTCGTTTAGTAGCCAAAGGGTTCAAACAAAGGCATGTCATTGATTATGGTGATACTTTCAGTCCAATGGTGAATCCATCAACTATACGCCTAATCTTGTCAATGGTTGTATCACACAGGGTTGGTCACTGAAGCAATTAGATGTAAAAAACGCTTTTCTACACGGCATACTTGAAGAAGATGTTTACATGTGACAACCTCGTGGTTATGAAGACAAGAAACACCCAGGAGCAATTCGCAACTTGGTTAAATCTTTGTATGGGCTAAAGCAGTCACCGAGAGCATGGTATTCTCACTTAAGTCTTAAGTTACAAGAGCTGAGGTTTGTACCATCGAAATCAGATACCTCATTGTTTATATATGATCATGGTGGTGTCAAGGTGTACATGCTAGTCTATGTTGATGACATAATAATCACCGAATCCTCAAACCATGTAGTGAATCAGGTAATCCAGAAACTGAAGGATGAGTTTGCTGTCAAAGATTTGGGAGAACTGCACTATTTTCTGGCAATACAAGTGCAGAAGAAAACCGATGATCTAATACTACATCAGTCTCGGTATGTATCTGATATACTATCCCAAACTGGAATGACACATTGTAAACCTATAGCAACTCCTTTGTCAACTTCAGAGAAATTATCTAGAGCAGATGGCCAAGCACTTTTGGCAGAAGATGCTACTAAATACCGAAGTGCAGTTGGTGCCTTGCAGTATGTAACTTTAACACGACCAGACATATCTTTTGCAGTTAACAAGGTGTGCCAGTTTCTTCACACACCCACAGATGTGCACTGGTCTGCAGTGAAACGCATATTGAGGTATTTGAAGCATACTTCATCAATCGGGCTTAAGATCAACAAGTCGAATTCAGTGTTGGTCAGTGCTTTTTTCGGATGCTGATTGGGCTGGATGTCCTGATGATCGTCGATCGACAGGTGGTTTTGCTGTATATTTTGGGGGAAATTTGATAGCCTGGAGCTCAAGGAAATAGTCCACTGTCTCGAGGTCAAGCACAGAAGCTGAATACAAGTCTCTTGCTAATGCGACTGCAGAATTGATTTGGGTTCAGTCTTTGTTAGGCGAGCTAGGGATATATCAGTCCCGAGCTCCGGTACTTTGGTGTGATAATCTGGGCGCCAAATACCTAACTGCAAATCCTATATTTCATGCCAGGACAAAACATGTTGAAGTAGATTTCCATTTTGTTCGGGAGCGAGTGGCACAAAAGGCTTTGGACGTCCGATTCATTCCTTCCAAGGATCAACTAGCAGATGGTTTAACGAAAGCAATCTCACCTTCAGATCTTGCTCGGCTAAGGAACAATCTCAACCTCCATCGATGTTGTGATTGACGGGGAATGTTAAGATAATCATTCTCTTGTGGTTAGATAAGCATGTATATGCGTGTGTTAGAAGTTAATGAAGGATCGGGATGTCGCCTAGAGGAGGGTGAATAGGCGTTACAAATTTCAACCTTTTAAAGCACAACAGAAAATAATATCGGATGTTCCGATGTTGATATCGGATAGTCCGATATGGATACCCGCACCAAAATCAAATCCACAACACAAGAGAGAGTAATGGCACACGACGGTGCTAGCCAACAACAATTATAAGCACAAATCAAAGTAAATCAAGTTAAAGGGCAAGTGGAGAACCAAGAGTGAAGTGGAGACTCGAAGATTTGTTCGCAAAGTTCAGATCCTTGAGAGGATCCTATGTCTCCGCTGAGGTAGGTTCGGCCACACTTGAACCCGAGTCTCTTTCAACCCTTTATCTCATCGAGGTCGCACCAAGACCCCCCGGTTTTACTCCTTGATTCCTTCCCTTCCGAAGACGGAATCGACCTTCACAAACTTGCATGACTCACCACACAAAGCACCGGTGGCTCGTGGTCGACTCCTAGCCGTCTAGAAGTCCTCAACATCCAAGAGTAACAAATGCACACAAAGAACGAACTCGGAGATAAACTCAAGTGCTCAAAGATCGAATTCTTCTCACTTAGCACTCACACCCTCTCCCAACTCTTCTTACAAAGATGATCACTTAGATTTAGAGTGGAGAGGGCAAGAAGCCCTAAGTTGCTTGGAAGTTCTGCTCAAAAATGGTAAGGAAGGCCACACTAGCTCGTGGGGAAGAGGGAGGCCCAAAATGGCCTCACACAGAAACTAGCCGTTTGAAACTGACATATATCGGATAGTTCCGATATGAAAGTGAGAGAAACTTGGAGTAACGGCTATTTTTGAGGTCCTGGAATGATTCTAGAGAGGTTCAAATCAGGTACAACACCAAAAGGTTAAATTCATATCAGATAGTCCGATATAAATATCGGGTAGTTCTGATATTTTTGGATCTGGAGACAGAGAGAGGTCAATCTTCCGATTCATATCGTAACATTCCGATCCAACATCGGATAGTTCCGATACAGCACACCGCTTTGACGGAAACGGGCATAACTTTTGACTCCGAACTCCGATTTCAGTGATCTTGGGCTCTACGGAAAGCTAAGCACATGGGCTACACAACCCATAAGATATTATTGCCTAAATCTCAAAGGATAGGAGCAGAAATCACAAAGGAAGGCACGAAAGATCTAATACTCTCACTTTCCGACACCACCAACACTCCTCTCCCTCGATCTCTCTTAAGGATTGACCACTTGAGCAACTGAGACATATCTAAGTCATTCAACGTTGCATCCCTCTTAATAGTACGATAATTCTTAAACTCAACTTATAAATAAAACCATACAAACTTTTGGATAAATCACTTGCCGTCTTCTTTCTTCATTTTGAGGTTTAACGATATTGTTAGTCTTGAGCACCGTTGATGTATTGTGCATGATGACCTTTACTAAATGTTGGTAATGTCTTCGTCTTGTCAATCTTGACTTGATTCACCTCATGAGACTCTCGTCCCATTCGACTTTGCCTCGATCATCCTTCTCAACGATCATCCCGCCAAATTGACCTTGACTTAGTCCTCAACTCTTGGTGACATCGTCGTCTTGTTGACTTCGACTTAACCGTCATCTTTCAACTTCCCTTGGTCATCACACAAACTCATAGTACCTAATTCTTTCTAAATCACTCGTGAAATACATTAGTCCAAAAGCTAAATAAACATAGATAAGTTTGATATTCGTGAGCAATTAATTGTCCAAGTGTTTCACGTAAATAAGCACAACACAAGTGGAAACACTTGGCACAAGAAATGTCTCTACTAAGTGCATCATGATAATTATGTGTTTAATTTACATGCATTAGAGAGATGATTTAATAATCACAACTTCACTTAATGATGTACATGGAATATATTCATGACTTACACATGTGCAAATTCATATTCGAATTAAGAGAGAAGTTGCGAACCAATCTAGATTAAATTTCACTACATTAAGTGCATGTGAGAATATTTATGGAAAGTCTACATGCCCAAAGCCATTTAAATATGGTGAAGTTTATCTAGCGCACCGACTAGATGATCACTTATACATGGCATATAATATAAAAGATCTTGTAGAGTAAGCAATATGTTTATAATATATTTATGCTCAAATAAATACGACAAGATATGACGAGTATAAATCTAATCAATCAATAACATGTGCTTATACAAAAGAGTTGCATACCTTAATTAGCAATCCATTTTATTTGCATAAATGAGACTACGAAAGATAAACAATCAAGTGTGTTAGTTTCATTGAAATGATTAGCATAAAACGTACATTTTATAATGAATAGTTTGTCCACTTGACATATATAATTTTTCTCTAAATAAGGTGAGACTAAAACAATCTTGACAATAAACATATTAGTCTCATAACAATAAGTATATTTGAGTATGCCATTAAATAAGCATTAAACCAAGCATTGTCATTAAATGTGTTTGTCATTAATCACTAAAATCACACAAGCTCACTTGCACTTACAATCTCTCCCTTTTTGATGATTTATGACAAACCTATTATCAATTGTAATATATGACAATGAGATAATAAAAATCATTTAATGCTTATAACAATTTTCCTTCTAAACAAAAGCACAACATATACGGGACAATTGATAATACAAAATTTCTCCCCCTTTTGGCATTAATCATACAAAAAGTGAACAAAATTAAATTATTTCTCCCATTTCAGCAATGAACACAAATTATTTAGGAGGGTAAGGCATATCAAGAAAGGAGCAAATAATAGATAGTCAATGATAAGCTCTCCATAAATATAGGCAAGATGTGAAATTAATAATATTCAAGATTTAGGCCAAAGTACAAACCAATCTCATTAAGCATTCATGTCATGTCTGAAGAGTATAAGTGAGGGTCAAGCAAGACATAACATTGCTATCCATTTAAAATAAACAAAATCATGTATCAAAAAGATATAAGTGAAGTACAAACTTATGATCAAATTGTATAAGTAAAGGAAAAGGGTATACCTCTTGGCAATATGAGTTCAAAATTACATTTCTTTCTTTTCGCAAAGTGTCATCCATATCAATCATTATATAGCTAAACTTCCAATGTAACTCACAAGACATGTTAGATGACACTTGAAAAATATATAAATAGAAATTTAGTGAATACCACTTGTAAAATAAGATTATGCCACTTAAAAAGATATAACTAGAAAGAGTAAAGTAGTTAGATATCATAAGAACATAACACCACTTGAACTTACAATGAATTAATAATTGATCACTCAAAAGTATTAAAAGATAACAACGAATATCAAAATCAATTATGAAGAGCACATAAATATAGAGAACTTTAAATATTACTCTATTATGCAATAGCTCCCATAAAACATTTAAATGTACGAAGGCGCAAAGACATTTAAAAATACGGTATCGAAAAAATATATCTCCCTTTTTTATTCCATCTACCATATACTTGGATCGATTGTTTGACGTAAATTTCACGTTAATTTCATTCTAATGCTGATAATTTATTTATCGCATTATTTAATATTTGATCGGAATTTGCGACGTTTTTTTTTCTTTAATTAAGTACTTGGTTAAAAGATAATTACCGTGCTTATCTTCACTAACCAACCAGCAACCGCATGATCTTCTTTTATACTACGGCTAAGTATGGAGACCAACTAACTAATTCCTGGCCGATCCTATATTCGTGCTAAGTGTGAGCCTATATAAATCTCCTCCTCGTCTACGGAGAAAGGGCTTCTTCTCCGCAGGTCTCTTCTCTCTGCAGGTTGCAAGTGAGCGAACAAGGGAGGCTTTCGACCAGCTCTACATCTCTTCTGCAGGTCGCGAGCAGGCAAATCACAGAAACCATTTGCAAAAGAAGAGCCGAATCAAAGAGATGGATCAAAGGATTGCAGGTGGATGATATTGATATATATACTCTTCTTGCCTCTATCTTTCAACACAGGGATGAATAGAGATGTGGCGCCTGCTACCGCCGCCGTCCGTCGCCCCCGATGCGCCGCCTGCGCCCACGCGCTGCCGGTCGCCGCCGCTCCAAGCCGGCGCGCGCTCTAGCCGCCGCCGCCTTGACTGGCGCGCCATGACCGCCCCAGCGTCGCCTCTTGGCCGCTGCTCAGCGCCGAGATTATTGAATGTTTCGTATGTTTTTCTTCTAATCCAATATATGCAACTGTCTCGTTTAATCGATCTGTATTGCATCTACCCTTATTAGTCTCTAGACTTTCCTTATCTGTCTTGTTTAGGATCTTGCATATGAAACGTTTGCCGATCTGTATTGCATCTACCCTTATTAGTCTCTAGACTTTCCTTATCTGTCTATTGGTTTATATCTAGATTTAGACTTGAATACTGTTTTGGCCTGACCAATTTGTTCAATCTATTTCTTGGTTTAATCTGATACATCGATATTAAGGTTTATTGCTAATGATATTACCAAAAATAACAAAAAGAAATAGAAGATTTATATTTGAACGTCCATTTAAATTTACTCGCTCTATCAGGCTTGAAGCCTATCAGGCTTGAAGCCGATAGATGTCGTAATCGGAATCATTAAAACCGATTACAAATAACCTGATCTGGCTATTAAAAAGCCGATTAGGCTTATATTACTGTCGATTTTCCTCCTTATTGATTTACAAATCAAATCAATTGGCACGCTTGGTTTGAGTTGCGACGCGATCACTGAATCGACACTTCTGCACGTGTGTTCACAAAAATCCTTGTTTTTGTGTCAACATACTTTTTGGCACGCTCGGTGGGACACCAACAATCGAATCCGACGCAATGACGCATACCGACACCGAGGCTGCATTGGAAGCGCTCAAGCACACCGCTGAAGTGGTGACGTTTGATGAACTGAGCCCAGATCAGAAGAAAGAAATCGAGGATAGGCTCGCAGAGATCCACGAGGAGAATAAAAAAAGGATGCTTACTGGCTATCGGAAAACCCGTAGCGGCCAGATTACCAAGACCTCCATCCGAGATCCACTGCTGACCGGAGATTATTCTGAGGTGATAAGAGATCAAATCAATAACTTCGTTTACCGATCGATGTTAGCTCAATCATCGGTCTTAGGGCGCATCGTTCAGGAGGGAACCAATGCTGCTTTACACAACATTATGACTGGACAAACCCCTCAAGTGAATCGGAATTTTCCGCAGGGGATGAATATGGGAAATTAGTATCCTGCATACACTCAGCAAGGGGCATCGCATGCAGGAACTTCTCAATCGAATCCGCCTGTGACTATCAATCCAACTCCGATTCAAATGCTATCGGGTAATCAAGCTATAATCCCGGTTTCTGAGCCGACATATCAGCCGATTAACGCTAGACTCAATGAAAACCTAGAAGAGATGACCAGAAACTTAGTTTACGGTATGATGAAACAGTGCGGATTTAACACGCCAAAAATCGCTCTGCATTACACGATGCCGTATCCATTGGCTTTTAATGAGACGGAGTATCCTCACAAGTATCGCGTTCCCGATTTTGCAAACGCCAAATTTAGCGGGAGCGATCACACCTCTACACGCGAACATATTGCCAGGTTCCTTGCGCTGTGCGGAGAGGCGGCGTCTAAAGATACTCTCAAATGCCGATTATTCCCGTTGTCACTGTCGGGGTCGGCTTTCAACTGGTTTACTTCACTTCCTCTGAACAGCATTACCTCATGGCCGGATCTGGAGAAGAAATTTCATGAGTACTTTTATTCTGGAGAGAATGAAGCAAGGATTACCGATATAATGATGATCAAGCAGAAGTTTGGTGAATCGGTAAACGATTACTTACGCCGATTCAGGGAAGTGAGGAATCGGTGCTATAGCCTCTCGCTGCCCGATAATGAGTTAGCAGAATTGGCTTTCAAGGGTTTGCTACCCGTTAGTCAGAAAAAGGTAGGCAACCAGGAGTTTGCGGACATATCGCATCTGGCCCATAAAATCGCGCTGTATGAAAGCCGATTTTCAGATAATTCCTATCCTAGCCAGAAAGAGTATCGGAACAACAACCACAACAACAGGAGCAAGGATACGGCTGTTAATATTGATGAGGCCGAGGATATCGAAGATTCCGATGACTTCGATACGGAAGACATCAGTGCTTATGTTGCTGAGTGGGTAACCAGTAAGAAGGAATTCGAGTTGGGATGGATTAAGCCAAAAGGTCCCGAGAAAGGCAAGTATTCTTTTGATACCTCCAAATGTGATCGGATTTTCGATCACCTGTTGCAGGAAAAACAAATTCGGCTTAAACAGGGACACGTTATTCCCCCACTCAAGGAACTGAAGAAGCGCAAATACTGCAAATGGCACAATTCCTACTCGCACGCCACCAACGAGTGCAATGTCTTCAAACAGGTGGTACAGAAAGCAATCGAAAGTGGACAGCTGCGGTATCAAGGTAAAAACCGCAAATCGACACAGAACCGTTCCCAGTTGGTTTTGTGGGGATGGTGGATGCCAAGAGGAAAGCCGACGAACCCGAGAGTTCAAATCGGTTTAAGGTGCTCGTTGGATCTAAAAGAATAGTTGTGGAAGAAAGGCCGGAGCTTAAATTCCGATCATCAAACCGGCGAGGTGCTGAGAAAACTGGAGAATGGCGCGAGGTGAAACGCGGGCAGGATTATAATGCGATTGCTAAACCAAAGCCAAGGCAAACCTTCAATCAGTTACTGGAAAAATATGATCGGATGGCTAAGGAGACCCCTCGCAGGAACGATAAGGTGAACGTTCCTGAATCTGTCCACGGGGGCTCAGAGGGCCAAGATTGGGAGATGGAGCACTGGGAGTGTCCATTTTTCCGATATTTCTGGGAAGAAAAGATGTCATTGCCCACTTTGGAGGACTGCCCGATGAACCACGCCTTCGTTCCACCAAAGCGTACATCGGTAAAAGATCGGCTTGTATTTCCGAGCGATAAAGTTGAGGCAAAGCCGAAAGACAGGAAAACCGATGTGCATCAGCCTCCCAAGGTGTCGTTGCCACGATGGTGCCCAAGTGGGATTACTAAGTCTCAGAAGCGATGCTTGCAGCGGATGAGGCACGCAGAGTCTAAAGAAGCAGAGGCTGAGAGGTTTAGGGACGCTCTCTTAGAGCAGGTAAAGCCGATGAAACCAGCTAGGGGCAAGCAAGAATGGAGGCCCAAGTTGAGATCGGCCGTTATAATTGAAAGGGATTCTGACTCG